>JANHGD010002158.1:112317-123977 GCA_027560375.1 Imantodes cenchoa
AATCAGAGTCCGAGGCAAAGTATTCCTCAAAGTTCCAATTTATTAGCAGAGCCATGTTGGCACATCTGGGAGAAACCTGAATCTGAAGTCTCGGGGCTTCTCCACCCAGTTGAAAGTTCAAGCCCTTGTCCCCATACCCCCAAGTCCATCATGTTAACCAATCTTTAACTGCCAACTTGGCAGATTCCACCCATCTCCTGCCATGCAGGTGCAGAAGTGCGAAGATAAAGATAAATCTTGACTATCTAGAAAGAATTTGTTATGGCTACATACAGACAGCCCTCATGCAATTCCCCCTCCCAAATTCCCACACTGAAGAATACATATTAAACTAGCATAAAGTGTGGCAGGCCAAAGACCCCAACTAAAATGGCTTCAGCCTGACAGCTCATTTTAAAGAGCAATTTTGAGATACATCTGCATCTTAACAAGCTTAAACAATCAAAACCATATGTTAACTGTACTGATAGTCTTTAAACTGTAGACTTTAGTTTTCTACACCATTTTTAAAGATTAGAGTCCTGTAAAAAATAGAATATATTGTAGGAAAGGAATTGAAAAAGTTGTAATTAAACATGCCAAGTGACAAGTTTGTTCATGGCCAATAGAGAACTTGTTTTTCTCCTCTTCCATCTGTTTTATTGAAAATGAGTTTTGTTGTTCCAAAAACACCTGCAGTATGACTGTTTTTGAGGACTGGAGTAGGAAAAAAAATGCAACTTTACAGCAAGTAGGCAGGTGTATATATATATGAATAGATGATTCTCATATTTATCTTCAAGAAAATACTTTACTCTGTAGAACTCAACATGCCTTGCATGCAGTAAGTTCCAAATTTAACTCCTAGTAACTGAAAGTAGAATTAAAAAAACACTCTGGAGAATTGCTGCCTGTTGGAGTAGCAAGCCATTTTTCCATGTTTCCGTTATATGTTCTGTGTAGAAGTCAGTGTCTGTGAAAGTAGAAACCTGCATGAAGTATTTTTTTTAAAAAAAAACCTTATTATTCTTGATAAGGTCACCCTCCCAAGAACATTACCAACTAATGTAAAGACCAGAAATCTATTACCATCATATAGTAAGACAATATTCTTAACACATAATAAGATGAAAATATAGGGCCCTCAAAATATTCACATTAGGGGAATGAAAACAACAATCAAGGAAAAACCACCTGTGCCGTCTAGATGTTCTAATACCTGTGCTTTCTTGAGAAATGAAAATTGTGGTCTGATGCATCTGAAGACACAAAAGTTGGAAAGGCTGACGTTTAATACAGAAATATGCAATAAATGAGTATAGTGATCTAATGGTCAGATTGACAGGTTATATATATTCTTCACCCATATTTTTATATCTAGAAAATATTTTTTTTAAATGTAAAATAAGATTATGACTTAACCATACATCTTCATTTACTGGTTGTATTCAGAATAGTTAAGATAAGCATGAAACCAGTGCAGAAACTCATTGTAAAAATATTAAGCATAATTTAACACCTTAAGATATCAATTTATATAGAAGGAAAAATGGCACACAGAGAATAATAAAATAATTAAATGACTGAATCTGAAGACTAAAACAATCGCAATCACTTTTGGAATGTTATTTGAAATATAAGCATATTAACAAATCAAGGGCTTTAATTATAATATGAACTACCTTAAGTTATTGCATTCAAATTCTCACAAAGAGGAGGATCTAAACAATTTTATATCTGAGCAGTTTTGTACCTAAAATGATTAAATGAAAGGTTGGGGGCTTCCTATCACTTAATTTCACAATGAACACCAAGCAAAAGTTGAGTTGATTTTACAAGTTACGCATCCTATTTACAATGCTGCTGGAATGGGCATGTTTACTTTTTTCTAAATGTACTGCAGCCCCCAGCAATTGGCAGGCAATCATGCTGTGAGGCAATGAGGACTTCTGCTGTACCCCAACCATTTTGTACCACAAGATAAATCCCTTCTACTTTAAAAATAAATTTAAAATATATATTGTGTACTTGTGTACAATCCACTTGTCCTGCCCATTATGGCACCTTGTACCCAGTCCTTATTTCCTCCCATGAGACCATGGTATTGGGAGTTAGGTGAGTGAGCCAAAGATTTCCAGACTATCCACTACAACACAATCTCACACAGTACTACCATTTGTGCTATAATTCTCACTGTGGAAAAATGGGAGTTCCTAGTTTAAAACAAAGTGCTACTAAAACATGAAGAAGCTGGGAAAAATGCTACAGTAGACACAAATTATCTGTTGGAGTTCAGTCTGATTTAATATCAACATGTTCCAAAAAGTCTTTTTTCTTAGAATATATTTTTATTTTGTTTTTTTATGTTTTTCTTTTTGTTCCTGTACTATCCATTTTGAAAAAGACATTATAGACAGCAAGAAACCATATACATTGGCCACAACATATTCAATCACTATTTGTGCCATCATAAAGTTACCTACCTAACAGCTGTGACTTTGGATTTTTAAACATAAATTTCCAAGTGCTGAGCTCCTGGCTCAGAGAAGAGAAAACAGTAGGCAAGTACCAAGTTATTGATGCACTCTGGCATTCTGTTAAAGATCTTACGCATTAAAGCCTGATTCAATAGTTTCCTTGGGTAGATTATAAAGGAGGTGATATCTTAAACTGTGTTTGCAAAGCCTTATCACAAGCCCAGAAACAGTAGGTTTTTGGCAAAATGAACTAAAGCAGAACCAAAGAATGGACTACAGTATACAAATAAAGTAGGTTCTAAGATTCACCTTAGAGTATTTTAATTATAGGATTAATTCTTAACTCATCTATTCTATTGTAATTATTCCCTATCTTACAACTGGTGTAATATATTGGAATAGACAACTATGATTCTTCCTCCTTCCCATTACTGCATATATCCCTGAGACCATTAACAGCCAATGTTAACCGGCTCCTGCAGGCTCTTGTTTGTAAAAGAAAGACCTCATTAACTTATTGCTAAAGATAAAAATATAATGTTTTAAAACCTCATTTTTACATTCACTCCAAAGGAAAAGTATTATTTTAATTAATTCCATCTGGGAAGTAAAATGAAGGCAAATTATTCATATCTGAAAAAATATGAATCATACAAAAATAATCCATAGTAGTTACTGATCCCAATGGAAATACAGATGCAAACAGCCAGATATGTAATTGTTAACTGCTCTAAGTCATGCGGGGCCAGCACGAATGAGCATTCCCACTGGAGCAATGGAACAAGATTCGTATATCACTCCACATGGTTAAATAAATGATAAGGCCCATGCACTGCATTACAGATGAGGATTCTATCTGATCACTATTGGCTGTTTTAAGTTCAGAGAGTTTCAGAATAGCTATGCTCACACACATTTGTTCTATACAGAACTTTTCATTTGAGGAGTGATTTGACATTTCCATGCAAGACCTAACTACTATATCTGTACAAAAGTACAGGATGATGGTTGCTGCAGCACACTCAAAGCCCCACCATTTTTAATAATTATATCAGTGCACCAGACGTGGGCTCCTCCCAGTTCGGAACTGGTTCGGTCGGTGCTGGCCTGTGGACGCTGTCATATTTTTTTTTTAAAAAAATTTGAATTTTTTTTGAATTTTTTGGGGGGGAAATTTTTTCCCTGTGTTTTTTTTTCTTCTGAGCATGCGCAGAAGCTGAATTTCCAGCACTCCGCATGTATCACCATCTTGCTTTTGGCTTTTTTTGGGGTGGGGGGATTTTTTTCCAACACTGTGCATGCACGCATGCACCTACGAGGTGTGGCCACATGGTGCGGGAGGAAAGGAACCGACAGCTAGGTAAGTTAGAACCCACCCCTGCAGTGCACAGAGGGATGGGTCTTTGTTCACATTGTCACAACAGTTATATTTATTCCTTTTTATAGTTGTTCCCTTATCCCAATCCTGCAAACATCACTGGTCTGCTATTCTGGAAAGGAAAACAACTTATTGTCATATTATATTCATAATGTTCTACTATAATATGGACAACGTAAGACATTTACCTACATTTTCTCAAATAGGCTGAAGGATTACCTGTTTTATTTCTTCTTCCTATGCTATTTCACATGCTAGGGTTTTATTGGAAATACCAACCCCAAACATCCTTGGGTACATGAAAAAATAAGTTATTTTGACCTCAGAGTTTTTCCCCCTTAATGTATGTTGTGGTCAGAATTTGCTCTTAGCTAAACACACCTTTCCTATACAGTATGGATTGAGGGTTGTTTTCGAATCCCTTGTTCTTCCCGAATTAATTTGCCACAGTCTAACTCTGTAGAGAAGGTAGTTCCAGAAGTGGAGTTGGATGGATGAGTTTGTTTACACTGTTGTCCATAAAAGAAACAAAAGGCCTTGTTGCATGCAGAAAGGAAAAGATGGAAGAAAAAGAAAAATTAAGAATATTAACCAATGTAACAAAATTTTAAAGAGAATGATACCAAAACTTATAAAACAATATACTTACAGAAAATGAAATTTGTGAAATGTATCTAATAATATATAACTTATCTAGGATACATATGTAGATTTTACTTATTATATCAAATGTGTTAATATATTAAAAATTAGGAAGTACCTTCATATTTGTTGTCTCTTTTATTAAAACGTGATTGCAGAAAACAATTTGAATTTTTACTTTCTTATTATTTTATTTGCTGACAAGAATCAATCCATTTTCTCAGGAATATATATAACTTTGCTTTAATGTTGATCTCTGTCTGCTTTAGACCATTAAGAGGGTAACATTCTTGTATCTCATATACTCTTGTAGCAGAGATCCAAACCAATCCCAACATGTAAGCATAAAAGTAAGAGATCGCAGCAATTATAACAAGTATTTATATGGAAAAATTTGAGGGCAACCCCAGGCTTTGTATGTTGAGGGTCAGATCTTCAAAAAGGCAGGATGCCTTTTCCTGGAGGTGAGGAAGGGAAGGATTAAGGGATACTTAATCCTTTGCAAACTTTAAGGTAATCAGTTTGCCTCTTAACTTCTCCACCTCAAAACTAATAAAAAGACCCAAATGGGATTTAAGAATTGCAAAGAGATGCTGCACATTACAATATGTACCCTGCTGTAAATTATGGTGTTTGCTAACATACACGTGGCTGTTATATGATTAGGGACTATACTCACACATACAGTACTAATTCATCTTCATGCAGTTATGCACATAGGGGCCCATATTATCATAGATCGTAGTACCCTTTATATTATTTATTTATTATATTATATATAATATATATTCCCTGCATTCTTTCTCACACAGAGTTGTTTTTCCATTCCACCATTCCAATGAACAAAGATGTTCATTCTTTGGAACCCTCACCCTCCTAACATCAATCACTTGGATAACAAGTGAAGACTGTACAGCTTCAGATCAGTCTTCTGATATGTCTCTCTTCCAACTTAAGTTACGACTCCAATGTTAGAGGAAATTGCTCATTGGGAGCATCATTCTAATGCGTCATCTATTTAAATTATACTTCTGCTTGCACCAGGAGTGGTTTGGAGAGTATTAGTAAGGATGATGCTTGTATCCTTTTTTACTTTAGCAGGGTCATTTGTTCAACAGCAAGGCTTGGCATCCCTTGTTGAAATACCACAGTTTCATTCCCTTTCTCTGCCTCACATAGATAATGCCAAAAGATTTAAACAGTGGAGGCTGAAAAATGCCCCAGTCGTATCCTCACTTTGACTCTTGAAATTCTAGAACTTCTTTTCAGTTGACCCTTAATTACTACGCAGTATGTTCTCCTGCAGATAAAAAGCATGAACTCTGCATTTCTTTCAATGCACTAGGCAGAAAGGTCTTATCGAGATTAACAGTATTGTTATAAGGATGATGAAGCAATGACACATTGACTTTGCTGACAGTTATAGCCTTTTAGAAGTGCCCATAGCACTAGCTGGAACCTATTGTATAGGGCTGATCATTGGGAAAAGACTGGTGTTGGGCGGAGTGGCTCATAAAAAGACACAAGTGGTTCATTATTAGTTATTTCAGTTATCTTCTTAGTACAAAAGGCTTCAGGCTAGATCAGCAGAAGGCAGCTCTTCTGGAACTCAATAATAAGGCAAAAATGGGTTTTGTGTGCTTGGTTGGATCCCATTCTTTTATGTGAAAGTATCTCCCAGACTGAACTCAGCTGGACTTACCTGTTCAATGTCACTATTTCTCCTTGATTTGTAAATAAATTCTCCAATAGCTACAAACACAGAAAGAACTAGTCCTGCCGCAAGCACTATGAAAATGCCCCCAATGTTTTCCACGCCGAGGGCACTAGCTTCTTTACTGTCCTCCTCCGGGCAGCCATTGCCTCGCCACCATTTTTCCTTCATCATATGCAACTTTCCTTCCTCTTGTAACTGGAGAATGGCAATGGTGATTTTGTCTCTATAAGGAGAGCCTGAAGGAAAGGAAAAGGAGTAAAACAAAATTGAATATGTCAGGCTATATAGGACCATGTTAAAAACAATCACACTGGTGCAATCTTCCCACACGCACATTTTTTTCTGTTTATTTGTTTGTTTGTTTTTAATTTAGACGATAAATTCACTCAACTCAACATTGATTCAGGGCTGCAAGCAGTAAAATACTTCAGGGTTGAAGTATTGGATGAGTATAATATTGAATTGCTTCCCTTTGGAATAGTGAAAGTCTTACATTGGTATGTTATAACATTTGGTTCATTTACCAATCAGATTTGTAATGTAGTTACAAAAGTACTTTATGCAGAAGTAAAACGTAAGATAGCCAGTTAGATATTTCAAAATTTGATTTTTATCCAAGAATCCTACAAAAACAATATTAGTTATTTCTTCTCCAGAGAGACTAGTGAAAAAAAAAAGCTTTCTTACAAACAGATTGTACATATATTGGCAAAATCTGGGATGATGACTTTAAATCAATTACTGTGTAATTATTACTTTAAAGATTTGAATTTGGTCTTTTGTAGTTCACAACAGTGCCAATATTCCCAGCTTAAGCAAATTTTAATAGCTCAGTTTGGGGCAGATGCTTTGGCCACTTCAAAGGCACCTGAGATCCATGACTGAACATATCATTATTAAACATATCATTATCAACATATCATTATTAAAAGTGTGAAGTGGATTTTTTAAAGTGGATAGTACCGGAGTAGATCAAACATGAACCACAGAATTGGAATCTCCACCAATACCCCATAAATGGTTTCATGTTCTTAAGAAAGTTTAAACAGTACTGATGGGTTTGACATTAAAACTGATTAATAAAAATATATATGTAGATTGTATTGGACTCCCCTAAGAATAAATTCAAAGCAAGAACATCAGATTTTCTCTATTGGAGGATTTGACTACTAGCTGAAGAATGGTGAAGTAGTACATTTCTGAATAAACAGATACAATCTCTTTGATCAAAATACCAGTAAATAGACCATCCCATAGTACCTCCCTGGTTAAGGAGAGGATGGGAGATCATCCACTGGTATTTTGGATGGCTGTTTCTCACAAGGCAACTGCAGGAAAGACATTTTCTGTGGGTTTGAGCACTGGGGGGCAAAGAATAGAATAGAATTAGAATGCAGCCCTTCCCTCCTAGGAATCCAGACTATATTCCACCACATCAATCATCCAAAGAAGCAGACATCATCACTGACATTGGAGCTGCTATAGTTTCTGTCCCTATAGTTTAAATATCTCCTGAAACATTTCAAATGTCATATCATTTTTGTCATTTTTGTCCTAATGCTGACCAGAAAACAAAAGGCAAGCCTCTTCTTTCTTTTATGCCTGAATTCTTAGTCCCCTCTAGTGTCCAAAATATGAAATCATAAAATCTCAAATTTCCCTTTAACCCAAACTTCTGTTTTTACTTAAAATAGAATAAATAATTTAATTCCCACAAAGGTATTATTTATTTATATAATTAAAATTCAAAATAATTATTACCTAAATCTTTTAGCAAAAATCCTAAAATTCCAAATTCATCTAATTGCTTAATTTTTTAAAAATAACTTTCTTAGTCTTACTCAGCTTTTTGCCATTTAATTCAAATACTTTAAATTTTTAAACTTATAATTTTTCTTTTGTTCTAGGTGAAAGTAAACTCACCAAAATTGTCATTTTAAAGATCTCTACTAGCCTTAAAATAGTTACATGTAATTTCCGAAAGTGATTAGAAAGTGAGGTTAGCTAATTCAGTTTCCTTAAAAAGGCTCTTCTGTGGTTGAGAGCGTGATGGTTCTCCTTTGGTTCTCGTTCCTATCACCCATCTCCTCCCACTTATGACTGCATGACTGTAATTTGTTACTTGTATCCATACAATTTATATTAATATTGATTGTTTCCTGATTGCTTATTTGTACCCTATGACAATCATTAAATGTTGTACCTCATGATTCTTGACAAATGTATTTTTTCTTTTATGTACCCTGGGAGCATATGCACCAAGATAAATTCCTTGTGTGTCCAATCACACTTGGCCAATAAAGAATTCTATTCCAGAAGACAAAGTTGCAGCTAAGGTTAGATACTTTGAGAGAAAGAGTTAAGCAGGCTCCTCCCTAGCAATTCTTAGTGTATACCTATAGTGATACAAGTAATTGGTAATGCAGCCTAGAACTGTGTTGGCTTTTTTGGCAGCTGCCGCACACTACTGGCTCATATTTAAATGGTTGTCCATGACAGATGTGAAAGAGAATGTTCTAAAAGATTTACAGGATCAAGAACTGAAAGAAACTTCATCCAATGCAAAAATATTAGGATACAAAAAATATGTTGAAATATTGTAAAACTAAAAAAAAAAGTGGATTACAACACAGAGATGGCAGTTAAAGTGGAAATACAAATGATAAGCTAATAGTCATTATCCATCTGGATAGTGATTACTTAGTGGATTTACAAAAAAAGGGGGGGTTTCCTAAAGCCTTGAAGAAGACTTTGAAATGGAAAAAAGAAAAAAGGAAGCTAAAATTATATGACAACTTCTGAATAAATTAAATATTGAGCTTGTTAGAAGCAAAAGGAAGGAGTGCAAAGTTGGTTTGTTTGACCAAAGTTAAAATAAAATACGTTTTTATAAAACACTGGGAATCCTTTAAGGAGTTTTTGCTGACACCATGACTGATATGTTGATGTGCATGGATATCAGTGAATCTTTTATAACTGTCTGGTTTGGTATAGCAACCAAGTAGGACAAGTACAATCTTCAACAGATAGTTAGGACTGCAGGAAAAAAAGAAATTATAATCAGCCCGCCTTCCATTGAGGAACTGCATACTGCACGAGCCAGAAAGAGGGCTGAGAAAATATCTACAGGCCCCCCAAATCCTGAACACAAACTGAACACCTAATTTCTGTAGCACTGTCTTATATCTAAAGATATTTAGCAATGTAGTAGGGTTGTATTACTATTAATCTTCTCATTTTTCCTTTCACCTTTTACTATTGGTATCTTATTATATTACTTTGTTGTTTGTATGTACACTAAAAGTTTATGCACAAGAGACATATTCCTTGTGTGTCCAATCACATGTGGCCAATAAACAATATTCTATTCTATTCTATTCTATTCTATTCTATTCTATTCTATTCTATTCTATTCTTTGAAATTATAATAATTAAAGTCAGAGGTGGTTCCTCCCGGTTCTCCTGAACCAGTAGCGACCCGCTGGTGATGTCACGATGATGTCACGGAACCGGTTCTTTTTTTTAAATTGCATTTTAAAAAATTTGAGCATGTGCAGAAGCCAAGTTTCTGGCACTGTGCATGCAGTCGCCATCTTGTTTTCGCTTTTTTAAAATTTTATTTTATTTTTTTATATTTTTTTGAATTTTTAATTTTTTTTTTTCCTTCTGAGCATGTGCAGGAGCCATGTTTACGGCACTGTGCATGCAGTCGCCATCTTGTTTTTGGCTTTTAAAAAATTATTCATTTTTTCCAGATTTTTCGGCACTGCGCATGCGCGCAAGAGAAGTGCGCGCCCACGTGGCGTGGGAGGAAGCGAACCGGCAGCAAAGTATGTTAGAACCCATCCCTGATTAAAGTTAGTATAAAAGTTATTATGAAGATTAATAAAGAGGATTAGTATAAAAGGTATAGGCAGAAGAGATATTTGCATATGCCCTTATTGGGTAGGTGGAAGGATAAAGAATCACGAAGTTTTTTTATACTTGTGATGAAGATCAAACGTGCTTGTTTAAATATTTTTTCTCTTTTCTCTTTTTTCCTCTTCCTTTATTTCTCTTTCTTTTATTGCATGTTGTATTGTTTCTTTTTCTTTCTGAATTTAGTTTGCACAGTCTTTTATTATTATTACTTAATTTTTTCAATTAAAAATATTTTTTAAAAAACATTTTATCTCTTGGAGATACAAAAAATAACTTGAGAATTTGGATAAGTGATATTATTCAAGATATTGAGATTTGGCTTTTGGAAATATGTGAGTTATCTGTCCTTCAAAAGGCATTATTTTCTACTACTGAAAAGATGAAGCAATAAGTTGATGTTTGGTATCTGTAGACTTTATGATATTTTACAATAATATTTTCATTATAATATTATATGCTACATCTTGTAAACCAGTGGCTACAAGTTCAGTATAAAATTTTGTTTTTCTTTTTTACAGTTTTCTTTTTTAAAATCATTTTTAGCTTTATGGTTTATTTAGTTTAATACTGTTACTGTTGTGTACCTACAGTACTTTGCTTGTCTTTTATATTTTCTTAAAATAAAGAAAAAAAATGAAATATACTTTAATGGTTTTAAAGAAGCAGAGATTTAAAATAACAGCAATGATGATGCTTTAAACTCTTAGGATTAAATTGATTAAAACAAGCCAGGATACCTATAATACTATAATACTGTATGTGAACTATCTGCATTTAGTTATAGGACACAATATAATTTTTCCTGGTTCTAAACCTGCAAAACTCTTGTTGACATCATGTTGAAGAGAATATGTTTTATATTACGAAGTATTATAAAGTATTCCAAAGTTCTACCAATAATTGTATGTATCACATTTCTTACCAATGGGAGTTCCTACGCCATAACCTTTTGAATCAATGAGTCCCCCAATCTGGGTGAGATTGCAGTTTCTCTGCGTGACATATTCTATACTGGTTGATTCCATCAGCAGAGCATAATCAGTAGTGAGCACCCGCTGGATGCCTATATCATTGTTCTTCACCAGAGCTGTCAGTTGCCTGCTGCTCATAAATGCCCACATTTTCTCATATGTTGATATTTTGGATTTCTAAGGAAAGAAATTATAAGCAATAGAAATCAGTACTCTTCATGTATGTTAATTGCCAAGCATTCTAAATCCATTATTCTTGATTTGGACCTCAGGAAAAAAGAAATTAAATGATTTCTGCTAAATTTAGTTCTGTGGACAGCACCTTTATATACAAAGAATTTGTTCATGTGGCTTCTAATGTCCTTTTTGGGGGTGTGCATTTTAGAGTGCATTGCATAACAGAATAGTGGTTCTTCTGCTTGATTATGCTGAGGTGGCTCAGTGGTTAGAGTGCAGTACTGCAGGCCACTGAAACTGACTGCTAGTTCAGCAGGTCAGCGAATCAAATCTCACCAGGCTCCAGGTTGACTCAGCCTTCCATCCTTCCGAGGTGGGTAAAATGAGGACCCAGATTG
>JANHGD010002158.1:133279-144924 GCA_027560375.1 Imantodes cenchoa
TGGGGGCAATATGCTGATTCTTTAAACCACTTAGAGAGGGCTGTAAAGCACTATGAAGTGGTATATAAGTCTAAGTGCTATTGCTATTGCTATTAAATTAACAACTGCAATGATTCACTTAACAACTGTGGCAACAAAGATTGTAAAATGGGGCAAAATTCACTTAACAAATGTCTCACTTAGCAACATAAATGTTGGGCTCAATTTTGGTCAAGTCAAGTACTATCTGTTCACAAGAGGATATGCTCAGTAGCACTTTGTCACTATGTAATATTTGAGGTTTGTGGAAGAAATTATTCAAAAACCTCTAATTTGCCTTTCATGCAGAGAAGAAATAACACCTTGAGTAAGAGATAGATTCTTGTGGCATATTGGTTTGAATGAAATTTCTTTTCCTTTAATGAACTCACTTATATACTCACTGAACCTTTAGCCAAATAAGGAAATTAAGAAAAAACTAGGCAGAATGACTAAAGCTCAGAGTCCCAAAGAAGAAAAGAAAGAGTAAAAAGTACTGAAAGGTAAGTAGCTATTCAATTCCTCAGTGGACACATCTGTTGCAAAATAAATAAATAAATAAAACAAAGCGTCCTGACAACGTGACTGAATTTTTGTTGCTGTTGTTGCAGAAGAGTTCCTGTGAACACCATCTTGGTGCAAAAGCCTAAAGGAAGTACAAAAATTGCTGCAGTAATTCTATGCGACTAAGCTGGCCAAGACTTAGGTATTGAAATATAATAGAGTAGTTACATATTAATTTTAATTTTAATATTTATTTATTTATTTATTTATTTATTTTCTAGAGCCACGCAACTCAACCAAAACAAAGCATAATATACCACAGTAGATGCTGGAAAATAATTGTGGAATTTCCATGCATAACCAATCCTCTTTCCAGCAGTTTTTACTTTTAAGCAGTCAGTGGAAATATCCAAGTTCAAATTATATTGAAATTATCATTTTATATAATTATTCTGCTCTTGACCAATTTCCTGTACTTACAAAGTGTAGTGCTGAATATGGAGGCGTTCCTCTCAGGGCTTGAAGGGATGGGGACCATCTATTTTTATTATGCATAGATACATATTTATATGTATATAAATATGAGACATTATGAGTAAGAGGGAAGGACTCACTGGAGAAGAGTCTAATGCTGGGAATGATTGAGGGCAAAAGAAGAAGGGGATGGGAGAGAATGAGGTGGCTGGATGGAGTCACTGAAGCAGTCCAGTGGTGGGTTGCTGCAGGTTTGGACTGGTTCACCTGAACCGGTGGTGGAAATTTGCCCCCACTCATCGAACTGGCAGCGATGGCTGGCTGTCTATGCACCCCCAAACTAGTTCTCTGGTCGTTGTTTCTGGAAAACAGCTGGCAAAGTATCCTCTGTGCATGCACAACGGCTTCTATGCATGGGCAGTCATTTCCACAATGTGACATAGCAAAACGCGCACTTCAATTGCGATGCAAACTGGTAGGGAAGGTAAGTGGAACCCACCCCCGAAGCAGTCGGGGTGAGCTTAAATGGACTCCTGGGGATGGTAGAGGAAAGAAAGGCCTGCAGGAACATTGTCCACGGGGTTGCGATGGGTCGGACACGACTTCACAACTAACAACAACATATTTTATTGCAGCCTTCGAACCTTGGGGCCTTCAGTCCTCAGTTATCGTTGTCATAACTTAAGAATTTAGAAAGTTTAAGTCATCTCACCTCTGGAGGCACACAACCTGGGTGCCTTCCACTTTACTAGCTTGCCAATTAGATCAGGTACGGATCTACATTTGAAATTGACTTCAGTCCATACCAATCTATGCCATACTCATGTAAATTTTTGATTTTAGGGTATTTCCAAATGATTTATAATATTTACAGTGCACATGTTGTAGTTGGTTTCTAACAGCATGAAGAACTATCCAATTGCACCAAAAGAAAATGCCTCTTTGCCAAAGGACACAAATATCAGACAAAACTCTTGTAGGTACTGGCTTTTTATAGAGATTATATTTCCCTATCAATTATTCCTGTTCCTAGCTTTAAAAATATAAAATACATTATTTATTTATTTATTTAAAAACGAATCATCACCTTCATAAATTGCAGAAAATAAAAAATAAAACAAATAATATTATGTAAACAGCTTTTAAATATGATGCCTAATCCAATTATCTTTCTTTTATTCACTCTAGTGAAAGCCTGAGGACGTTAACATATTTTATTGAAATTGTTATGGAAGAAACAAACAAAATTGGATTAACGTCTAATTCTGAAGTCACCAGTTGCAGCTGTACACAAAATTATGCATATATAATTTCCTTTGGAGATATTAAGAAAATGTCAGAATGAAGTTTTGCATTGGGTGTAGGATGTAAAATAAATTCTAACTTTCACTTGTAGTTCAAGGCATCAGGTACATCATCAATTAATGTCTCAAATTGCCAATATATCTTGTATGTTCTAATTCTGCTGTTTTAAAATTCTATCTTCTAAAAATATTTCTAATTCTATTTTTTAAAACTAATTTCACAGTTGCTCATTTATTCTCCATAGTAGAGCCCATTAATCAATTATAATCTTGACAACCTTATGTAAAATGAAATGTAAAAGCAATTTGGAGCTATGAGTAGAAGGTTCCTGATTTTATATCATTTGAATATGCCATCAGTAGAAATTGTATATGCCAA
Organism: Imantodes cenchoa; assembly: GCA_027560375.1. Classification (NCBI taxonomy): domain Eukaryota; kingdom Metazoa; phylum Chordata; class Lepidosauria; order Squamata; family Dipsadidae; genus Imantodes; species Imantodes cenchoa. The sequence goes on from JANHGD010002158.1 coordinate 135,959, forward strand.
AGATATATTTGTTATTAGTATACTTTTATTTTTCATTTCTCAATACATTTTTCTATACACAGAATCCAAAATTCATATAAGGGGCTAGAAATGAAGGACCTTTAGAAAACAGCTTCCACAAGAAGGATGAGGATATTAAATAAACTAAGAAACTTGGTGACAGAGAAATCCTTGAACAAAAGTATCATAAGCGAAAACTGCCTTGTTTATTTTTGTAGCTACATCATAGAAATATAAGCGCAAATCTTTTAACTATGAAGATAATTAAAAATAACATTTAGAAATAAGAATGAAAAGAGGGTGAATGCTTCTAATCTGGACTCACCGAATACTTTGCTCATCTAATGAAAATTGTAAAATGATCAATTCTTTATCCATTATTGAAAGGAAAGAAAACACTAGATATATCAGTTTTACTTTTTGGACAGTATTTGCATATCCCCAAACCCACGCTATGTCAGAAATATGGCAAGTGAAGTTTTTAATGAATACTTTGCCATGAAAAAAAGTCTATCTGGGAAATTCCTCTCTTTGCCAGGACACACTTTGTAAGAAGCTATTTAGATGTCCAAAGGGTTCTGCAAATTGGCATGGCAACCTTTTGAAATTATTATTCATTTTAGACTTCTTCAATGTGGAATCAAGCCCTTGTTAGCAAAGGTTCCAGGTAGCTGATTTTTATCCATCTTTCTCACAGTGGGAAAACAGAATAGTTTTCAGTCTTGCCTCATTACACAGGGGGAAAAATCTGGCAATGATGATCAGATGGTTATTAGTCATTCCAAAGTTGTTGATTTACAAATAGTCAAATCTGTGATTCACAGTACAGTGAGCACAGTTCATAAGCATTTATTGCTGCGAATGGTAGTTTTCAAGAGCATTGTATCAGATTTGCATGAAAATCAAGGCATTAATTCACTACCTGCCTTGCTTTTGACACATAGCGCTACGCAGAATATCGGTCTGAGATATTTTGTTACAACTGTTCTTTCATTGCCTTACATGAAATACGCAGTTTGGTCTGCCAAAAAAATAATAGCTTGATAGTACCTGTGCTTTTTACAATCATTTCAGTGCTATTAAAATTATTTATTTATTTTTTCAGTAGCTTTCAAACTTTTAATCTTTGAAAATCTGTCCATAGCAATACATTTTCAAGATGGACTTTGCATTGCTGGAGATTTTGTTAAATCTTCTACAAACAGTTTATCAGGATAAAAATTCTGCCTGATATCTCTCTCTATCATCTTGGAAACATAGTTTGGCTACCATTATTGAACTTGCATGGTATACATTATACTTTTCTAATCAACTCTCCTACTTGTTTCACCAAAAATCCAATGGCTTCTTCTTTGGGTTAAGGAGAACATGGGATATGTAAGGAGAAGTGAGCAAAAGGGAGTGCCAAAGCTAGACAGAGACAGATTGTACAAACATCTTCCACATGGCCTGGTATGATATATTTGTTCTTTTCTGTTACAAGAGGCAAGAACAGTTAGACCAAGTATGAAAGATCACAACGTGCCTTATTACCATGGGATATCTGTCAGGATTTGGATTAGAAATCTCTGTCATTCATCCACAGCAGAATTCCCCAACGTTTCCTGCTTTGCGGACCAGTATGGGATGGAGAGGGGATGATTCTGCGCCAGCAGCTGGCAAGCATGTGTGTGCACACGCAGCTTCATTTGTACATGTGGCATGCATGTGTGCCTGCCGCTCTTATAAATGGAGTGTGCACACATGCACTTGCCCGCTGCTCGCACAAATGAGGATCAGCGGTGGGTTGCTCCTGGTTTGCCCCAGTTCTAAAAACCGGTAGCGCCAGCAGTGGGAGGCTCCGCCCACCTGCCCAGGACGTTTTCTGCACATGCACAAAAGCATCACATGCACGCGCGAATGTGCACACAAACCGGTAGTAAAGGGTTTTAGAACCCACTACTGATGAGGATGTGTGCATGTGGGCACGTGCTCACCATCTGTTTCCATGACCTGGTTGCAATCCCCTCATGGCCCATAGGTTGGGCACCCCGGATCCAGAGAATCTAAGGGTTCCTTGGAATATAATTTGAAAACCACTGACTAAAATGTTAACCTGAAAAACTAGCAATACAAAGAATGGAACCCAGAAAAAGGTACAAAGAAATTAACTGAACCTTTAGTTGTGTGCCGGCTTGCCCCTGGCAGGAAATGAAAGCTGAACTAGCTACTGTCACTGATCCAGCAGGCCTCTTTTCTTTCTTTCTGCATAGATTGCAACCACTCCAATAGCTTCCCAAATTCTTTCTCTTCCATTATTTGCTTTTACAGTATCTAGTTTGGCAGATTCACATTATTAGAGGGTAGTGATGCAGAAAATGTAACTAGATTATCATTTCTGAACCAAGAATAATTTACATGCCCAGAGGTATCACTCAGAGGAATGCATGTGTTTTGCTATTACAGAAGTGGGGCCCTTAAACTCACCGTGCAATGACAAAGAGCACACAGCTGACTCCCAGGCAGGCTAGCAGCACATACATCCAAATATCAGCAGAAAGGGGGTTTAGAAAGGAGAAAACCCCAGGATTTGTGCCATTAGGCTTCCGGTACAAAATACTGATTCCCAACGTCATGAATGGCTTTGAAAAGTCTATTACTTTTTCTCTTACGTAGGTAATAGTGAGGGGAGCAACTGCCAGGTCAGCTTTCTGGGAATACAAATGGAAGAATTATCTACTCATTTCCACTGTAGAAACAAATAAGCATATTTTTATTGTATCAGTTGCTCTCTCAAGCATCGGTATAGGTCAGTACATTACAAACAAAAATGTTTTTCTCATTAAAGGTTGTTGAGAAAGAATTGGAAATGTGCAACATTATTGTATACATGTCTATTCAGCAGTAAGATCCATTGTATTAAGGGATCTTACTTTCAGAAAAACACTGTAAGAAGACACACTTACCTTCTTTCTATTTATTCAAAAATATATAGCGCAAGAATGCTTTGTAAATAATGTATTTTTATGATTACTGTATATGATTTAGTGTTTCATCTTTTTAGGTGGCTCTTGAGCTGCTATGATGAAGTGCTCTTGGTAAACACTGTGTATACAGAATCCATTAAGTGTAATAGGAAAAGTGAAACTCTCAGAGATTTCAAAAGTGATGTTTTTCAAGGGAAATTTTCTTATAGAAATATAAATTTAAAGTGCAATTTACTTAGATTTGATTCTACAGTTGTTATATTAGTTGGCTGTTTCATCTGTGTTCTAACAGCACATAATGTTCATGTTGTAAGGAGTGGGCGAATACAAAACATTACACTCAGTGAGTGAGTATAGCCTCTCCTTCCCAAAAGTTAACTCAGCTATAAGAATCACGGTCAAAACTGATGGATGATAGGAGTCGTGGTCCAGCAAGGTATGAAGGACAACATTTTGATCATCTCTGATCTAGAGAACCAAGGAATATAAACCATGAATGTGAGTAAAATTAGAAGAAAAGTGGCCATCAGCCATTTCTTCCTCCTATATCTGTAGTTAAGGGTAAAGAATGTTCAGCATTCTTAAAATGTCTGCTTTACTAATTATCACACGATAGCTTGCCTTATAGTAAGGGAATTGCATTGCATGTAAATTTTTAAGATTGCAGATTTTCTGTGAAAAAATCTCTCCATTCTAATTTTATTCTTGTAACAAATAAGTACTTAAATCTACAGGAAAAAGAAGTGTGGAGGTCTAGTACGGTAGTTTATATGTTTCTGTTAGTGACCAATGCAAGCTGAAAAGAATGACCAAGATGACAATTCAATCTTACATGATCTATGAGTTCTTTGACCATCCCATTCCATTCTCCTTTGTCATTCTGGGCTCCGTATTTTCCATCAGATACTAGTTTTACTTCATAGATGAAGCCTAAAATACTTGATAACTCCTTCAATAAATCCAGGCAGTAACCTTCAAATCGATCATTACCATAGAGAGGTTTGTCAGATTTCTTGTACATGACATAGGGATCTTCCTGTATAAAAATACATAAGACATTCGTAAAACCAGCTATTTTTGAAATACAGAAAAAGATTAGTGATATGCTAAAATGTACAGAAGCTTAGCTTCATATCAACCTTTTATCTGAATCAATTATGTAAAAAAGTAACTCTAGCTTGATTTGTTTTCTGAGTTCGTCACATAGCTAAATCTGATAAAGATAGTACAAAGGAAACCAGTTTGCAAGGATTCACTGCTCAATATCTTCGTTCACATACTAAAAACAAACAGCTGAAAATCTTAGGATGTACTAAATCATATAGTTGCTGGATCACAGTATGGTAATTTAGACCCAAGTTATTAAACAAGAGAAAACTCCATACTCAAAACCACCTTAAGGTTTCTTGCTTAGTTGTACAATATATGGAACAGATAATTAAATAGGAAACACTGAGATAGTGTTTTCTAAGATTAATATTGTTATTGTGGTATTAGGATGTCCTGCTGCCCAAAATGCAGCAGTATGTAGTCATTCACTCACATTAAGGTGTAACCATATCACCTGGTAAATAAGATGGAAACTCCTACATTAATTTGTCAATTCCTCCAGTGATAAGAAAATAATAATAATTAAGAATTGCTGATCTTTCATAAAAGATCTAAACTTGCTGGTTTAGATGGATTCACTGTTTGACATTGCAGTAAGTTATATGTTTTTAGTACCAAGATACTGTTGAATCATTTCACGCAATGTTTAAAATATTTTTAAAAATGATAAATAAAATAAGTTAAATTTTAAAATAACCTGACGGGAGTATACTATATACGAGAATCTTTCAAGAATTAGGTAATTTATGAGTTATTGTATTGACCATCTTAACGTTCTTTGTTGTTTTTTAAAGGGACATAGCAACCAGTGATATTCCTGGGCATCAGACTGTCAACCTCAATTTTATATATAGTGTATATCCACTATTGTTCAGAGGTAGAATACAGACACATCTATTTCTTTTCATTTTCTTCTCAAGATTAGTTTCTCAAACTTGGCTTTGAAATAAAACATGAACACATTTCATCATAGACTCAAACACTACTTCTATGTTATAATGCATTTGCTTTAAACAAATAAGTGAACCTGGCTAAAATTGTTTGGAAACACGATGAAGTTAGGAAAAAAAGTAAGAACATATGCTCCAGAAATGTGGAGTTTATAAAATATAGAACAATTTCATCTGTGACAAGATTTAGATGATTACCTCAGAGTATATGTGCTGTTAAATTGTATGTGTGACATCTACAAGGGTTTATGTTTACACTATTTAAATCCCCAATTCTTGTGACACTAGTACTACAGTATATTGTACTGACAGCATCTGTAATACAAGTTTGTGATTAATTAAAAACATGTCTTTTTTTAAATTAGATAGGCTGTTAGCAAAGCAAATATTACCAGTAAGAAAGGCAAAGAAAACTAACCAGAAAATATGCCAGAACTTACCAAAATAGTTGTGACTATGAGTGTCCGATTTGCTAGTGAATCTGTTATATTAGTAGTCCGGTCTTTATTGCTGCTAGTCATATTAAGGCCACGGTTTGAGTTCCAAATCCCAATCTATATAGAAGAAATTGGATATATGACTGCTAACCAGTAATGTTAGGAAAATGTTTTTATACAAATGAATGTGTATTATGGATCTGTTGTGGAAATTTTATTTATGATTCACATCACAGCAGCAGACTAAAACAGCAGCCATAACAGATACTAAAGGCATGGACCAGACATATTTGAAACTACCAATCTACAAAATGATGGATTTTCAACACAATCAGTTACATGAAATATACTGCTGAGATGAGATTAATTATAAGTGAGTGATGTTAGTTGCATATTAGTTACTAGAACTCCTTTATATTAGAATATATGAGTTTTACACATTAATTTTGTCTTTTTAATGAATGTTTTGAAAATGGAAAATGAAAACCTGATTTTCATAAAACACACTAAGAGTATGCTAACAGGCATAATCACTAATCATTTTCTTCTCTTTGAAAGCAGTGATTACTTGACTATTCTAATGATGGAATTAATAAAATGATCACTGATCAATGACACTTGGAAAATTGAAGTTGAGTGGGAAAACCGGAGCTGAATAAAAAAAGAGAGGTGACTTCCCAATCTGAGGGTCTTGACTAATATTTACAGAACATTATAAATGATTTGGCCCTGAAGAATTTCAATGGAATATGACACTATCTAGTTGTGTGAATTGAAATTACAAAATGGGAATGGCATCGTTATAAAATCAACCTTGCATAATTTCATCTTCAAGTTTATTGGAGTTTAATGGAATTGTAACAGAGGAACTACAATATACTATAGCTGGCAATTATTAGTCAACAGTGTAATACTTGCAGTGTAAACACCAGCTTCAGGGAGGATCAAGTAGCATTAGGGGGAAAAGTGATTATTCTTGGCTCTTCTTGGTTATAGTAGATAAGGGAGATCCACCCCGGGCACTATTTACATTGGCAGGGGAGGCTCCATTATGATTATTTACTAATACAAATAACAGGACTGGAGGTCTTTTTGTTCAGATGAAAGGAATAATTTTCCATGACTTGTGTTTGCTTTGAAGATTAATACCATGATTTCATTAATGTCATATTTCAGTGAGTGGGTGAATGTTTAAAGATCTGACTCAGATATAAACAGGTTGAATAACCATTGGTTACCTAGCAAATAGGGAAACTACATAAGAAAGGGTACTTAATCTGTCAAAATTATTCCTAGGTTTTAAGAGTTAGAAGAGAAACTGGAGCAAGGCATAAAGAAAGAAATCAGAAAAAACAGAAATGTTTTCAGAAACTTACAGTGAAAAATGACAATTATTCAATTCATGATTAACCAATTAGAGCAGATCCCTCAAGGATCAGCCTATAGCCACAGCCAGAGCAGATTAATGAAATCAATTTTGGGAGACAAAACTACAAATGCTCAAATTAGACAATGGACATATGCCTTCCATAAACACACTGAGCACCCACTTGATCAAGGTTATACTTTATATGTTTATACTTCATGCCTATGAAATCTTTACTGAGATAACCAGTGATAGATTCATTTCTAAGCTTCCAGAAAATCATATGTAAGTCTGTCAAATAAGACACATCTGAATGTACATTTTGTTGAACAAGTAGTATAGGACACTAGTAGATCTTCAAGAATATCATTATTTAATGTTTTCACCAGGAAAAGGACATAATGGCTCTCTTGACTGATCACAGAAAAGGTTCAGTATAAATCAAGTCAAATAACACCAGAATTAGAAATCATCAGATTATACAATGTATATATAGCAGAAAATATAGTTATCAAGAAATTATTAGGATAAAAGAGACATTGAAAGTGCAAAAAAAATTACAGTAGAATTAAAAACATTTTTTAGGAAATGGATAGAAAGGGCTACACAAGGGTTTTCCAGCATAGTGAATATAATTAAAAAAAAAAATGAAATGATTTCAGAATGATGGAAGAAGTATATTAGAGATTAGCATGGTGGTATGTCAAAGAGTGGAATTGAAATGAATTATGTAAATGTTAATGTCAAAACAAAATGATGAAAACAATCATAGATACTGTGAGAAGGTTAAAATACTTGAAGGATGCATGTGTTGACAGTATAACTGGAGACATGTTAAAATATGTAACTGGAGAAATGTTAAAATATTTTTGCTTAAGGAGAGATTGTTCAGCATGTATCTCAAGTCTGTATCTGTGCTTGGTGACTAGAAGAATGCTGTTATTGTTCCCTCACATGAATCAAAACATCACATGGTTAAATACATAAACCATAGACAATTTATTTATTTTATTTATATGTCTGCTAATGAAGAAGCAGAGTTTGGGCAGTTTATAGAATTTGCATAATAAAACAGACTGCAAAATTAGAATAAATGTTATTAAAATAATGAATAAAATAAAACCTAGAATTATATAAAATAGGGGCTAATATGAAGGGTTTTTTTCCTGCTTCTGGAAAGCTATGAGAGTGGGAACCATATGAACTACAGAGGAAAAACTACTCCAAAGAGGAGCTGCTACAGAGAATGCTCTATTATTATCATTTTCCCTCAGATCAAGATGATTGTTTAGGAATACCAGGAGAAAAAATTCTTGTTTGATGTACTAATTGCCATCTGATGATCAGTCTCAATGTGAGGTTGACCTTGTTCACTTTTCACTCCCAGTAGGCATCCATCACTGTTTTACAAAGTTTAGAAAAAAATACACAAGATGATGAACATACCAATAGTCCTTTCTCATCCTATTTTCCCAACAACAGTAATCCTGTGAGGTAAATTGGGCTGAGAAAGAATGACTGTCCCAAAGCCACATAGTCAGCTATCATGCCTAGTGGGACTTCAACTCACAGTCTTACTGGGTCTATCACCTTGTTCACAATTTAATTTATTACAAATAGACCTGACAGTGAATCATCCTGAGTCTGGAATGCCTAGCAAGCCAGTAATCTAATTCCCAGGTTGAAGCTGGGAGGCCAGAAGTAAGATTGGAATCATATTTTGAATTTATTTCCCCCTGAAGCAGCTTGAAAAATTAATCGTAGTTAAGTTTGGCAGAATTCTGATTGAAAGAAGTACAAACTGAATGGTACTTTTTGCTCTTCAACAAACGATAATTAAATTAGTTCGATTTAGGGAAAGTATATGGTAAGTAGGATAAAATAATGGAAAGGTTCATGAAAATGGAGTTGAAGGATTGTTGCTTAATGGTTTAAGAGTAGTATATAATGGAAGTACAACATGAATGAAAGTAAATTGCATTTTTAGAAAATAATTAAACACTGAGTAGTTAGAGACACAGAGAGAAAAACAAGGAGTATTTAATGTATTTATAGATCAATGTACCGTATATTCCGGCGTATAAGACGACTTTTTAAGCCAGGAAAATCTTTGCAAAAGTAGGGGGTCGTCTTATAC
>JANHGD010002158.1:145024-155130 GCA_027560375.1 Imantodes cenchoa
GAATGGGAAGGAGGAAAATTTTTAATAACAAAAAGCAGTGCATAAAGGAAAGGCAAAGATGATTTTGCAAGGTTAACAAGTTATATACAGATGTTTTCCCCCCTGAATTAGTAAATGGTGTTTAGCTATATTTTGTCTTTGCATTTAATTTATTTTGTTTTCTATTTCTTCTTTTCTGTACTGTGTATGATACTGCTTATGCCCCAAAGAATATGCAGAATATACATATACAGTATGTGTTGAAGGTATGGGTACATCTTTAGATTTTCCAGGATTCAGTACAGTACCTTGGTGAGGTCTTTTCAGATTATAATCTCACAGACACTATCTATGAGTTGGCTCTCAAAAGTAGTTTATAGTCTGTTGGTTGGCCTTTTGTCAAATATCAAAATCTGATGACAAACTCAAAGCAGAACTATACTTATTTTCTACTTCTACAAATCCAGAATAACAGTGCCATTGCTTCAGATAATTATTATATGCATTTATAAAGAAATCAATTCAACAGCATTGATTCTAAAACTAAGAATGTTATTGTATCATAAAGTAGGGCTATTTCTTTTTTTCCAGAGAAATATATCATTATACAAGAACCAGGGAGAGGAGAACTTCTAGATGTTGATGGAATCCAAATTCCATGTATTCTATCTAAAATGGCCAGGAAAGGGAGAATAAAAATGATAGTCCATTTATAAATGATAAGTTAATGGTTGTCCTCTTTCTCTGGGCAGTAAAGCCATAAAAATAAGAATATGCTGCATACTAATCTTGACCAATCATCTAATTTCTCTGGTGTTAGTTAGCACAGCAAATTTCAGATCTGTGCTTCCAGCTACTTGAGATGTACTGACTTAACCAGGGGTGGGTTCTGGCTTACCTCGCTGCCGGTTAACTTCTTGATGCACAGCACGGGCACACAGTGCTAAAAACCCAGCTTCTGTGCATTTGCAGAAGCAAAAAACAAGATGATGGTGCCTATGGTGACGCTGAGAGAGCCGATTCGGGGGCATGGCAGGCCTGGGTCACTGCCAGTTCAGCAAGCGGGGGGGAATTCCCGCTACCGGTTCTATATAACCAGTCCGAACCAGCAGGAACCTACCTCTGGACTTAACCAAGATTACTGGCTATTGAGAATGCTGGGCAAATTATATCCTCTTTTTCTCCATCCCTGGAAGCTAGACTTTTATTATTCTCTATTTCTACCCAAGGGCACATTTATTTGTATACTTTTTCTCTCCTGATCTCTTTCTTAAGTCTTATTTGCTGTTCCACTGGCTCCAATCCTAGGGATACCCTGACAGGATTAAAGCCACAGTCTTCTGGATGTAAAGATTCTATGCTTTCACAAGTTGCCACCTTATATTTTAAAATGTGTTTGAAATATAGGCAATGAGAAATTATAAAAACACCAGTATAAAAACAAAAACTAAAACCAACCAGCACAGTCACAAACAGTACAAGATAAAATATAGAACTACAATACATTAATATTAGTGAGATGACAGTGTGAGTTAGTTTTACAGCAGTGAAAGATCAGAATTGTGTTTGAAGGAATAACATCATGGATCACATCACTAGGGGGAATTCAGGCTTATTGCAGTTTAGTGACAATTCAATGTATTATGTGAGAAATACTTCCCAACACATGAACTGAATAAGTACCAAATTAAATTAATTTAAAATAAACTTCCTTCATATATATTATTACATGTCAGATTGTGGATGATACCGGTAGTTATCACTGATAATAAAAATATTAAGAGCATGCAAATTGGTTCTGATTCTGAATTTGAGACTTTTACTCAAGAAACCAGACTTATTTGGCTTCATTAATTATTTCAAATGCATCATTTACCAAACTGAATCTTTGCATTCAGCTTTAAATAAACTTTTGTTCCTTATCATTAATTAGTTTCACAGTTATAAACAGTTTAATAATTAGATATTTTATTAGGAATATAGCTCAAACTAAATATACTGAGCCAATAGGTGCATTACTTAAAAAACTATATTTCCTGATTTATTTATTTGTGGTACAAAAATATATGATACAAGAGATTTAAGAAACAGGAAATGAATCTATTTAATTACACCAAAATATTTTTTCAATATGCAAGGGAATTTATTATGGATGCATTACTTTTTATTCCAGTGAACAGTTCTCAATATGTCTCTTATGTGGACGGAAGTGTTCTTTGATCAAAAATAATTTACATCTATATTATGATATTGGTTTTAATACACACACATGCCCATATATATTATATTAGTCATATTAAGCCAAAAATACTATTCAATATCATCCACAGTAGTGCTGCATTGATCAAAACATATTTGTAGTTGCAGCCAATGCTCACTAGAACAAAAAGATGGATTATAAATCAAATTAATGGAATCTGATGCAATCATTATAAGGTGCAAATTGATGGTAAATCAATATCTTGAAATGCATTTAGCACCCTTTCTATTAAATCTTTCACTAACCATTAGAAATCCTTGAAAGAGGGAGATCTTTATTCATTCATAAAAGCACAATAAGAATTTAATTTTAATTTTTGGCAGTACAGTGAATACTTTGATTGACTATGATTTGGATTAAACCAGGTTAATAACTTCATTGTGTTCTAAATTGTAATTATTATGTATTCATCCCAGTCTATTGTGTAGCAAGATTTCCAATATGCTCAAAAATCTGTTTTGCACAAGAAAACACATTCCAATATATTGTCTCTAAACTGCAATTTAATACCATTTTTCAAAATCCCAAGAAATAGTTTGAGACTTGAAGTAACTGTTCTGTACACAGCTTGTCTAGATACAAACCTTCTTCCAAACGTTATATAAATGACTAGAAACTTCACCAGCAACCTTAATTTATAAAAGAACAAAAAGAACACATAACAATTCTTAATTAAAAATAAAATGCAAAACTATTATAATTGTATACTTAAATTTTCATTATAATTCTCTAATAGCATTAAGATTTACTGAGTTAATTATTGCAGGATTATTAGATTTAATAATTAATAGTACTGATCTTTCATCTATCTAAATTAGAAATACCCTCTATAGATTTTATTTGAATTTCTCATATTTCTTCATATGCATTTTCTATAGACCTTTTCTTTCAGAAAACTTCACAAAATGCATTTTGCTTGTAATTAATATATAGATCTGTACTAGATCTGAGCATTTTTTCTTCTGTTCTATTCTTGTAATATATAAATAGGTACTACAGTACAATTATATATGGTGACAGGAATAACTTGGACAATCCTTTTCACTTTAATAGTTATATAGTTTCTGTTGTAAACTAGAAACAGGTTTTGACATAATTAATTGACTAATGAATGAATGAATTCTTTTATTGAAAAAAGTTGGCTCATCAATAAAGTAGCTAAATAAGGAGATGAATCAAACTAAGGAATATACATCACATAAGGCTAAATTTGAATTAAGTTTCTATTATGTGGTTCCAACCAATTTGTATGTACCACAAAGTAAAACTTTGTGAGAAGTGTAACATTTGAATATTGCAGATATACAGTACTATGCCTGCAAAAAGATTCTACCCTTGTCTGTCACTCTTCCAAAATAGGGTGAGAAAGGGATAAAAACAAGTAAAGTTGAATCCATAATGCTGATCTGGGTTCAAACTGGACTATATGGTCACTATTAATTTCTAAACCAGATCTAATTTTATGGGATTCTAAAGTCCATCTTGATAGAATAATACAATCTGATAGTTTTGCTTATGTATGGACATCTTATTGAAAACGTTAGCAAAATATGAACTTGAACAAATGGCATGATGTCACCTCATGCAAATATAGTGTTTCTGAAGGATATATATTTAGAGGGTTTAAGAAAAATCTTTGTCCACTCAGTCTGAACACACAGATATACATGCAATGATTTACCAAAGTAATTTGGTAAAATAAAACATTTGTGTCTCTTGCCGTGAACACATATCCTTTTCTTCTTCAGAGATTTGTCCATAATGCATATAATTGTGAGCATTAGCTATGTGTGTGTTTGTGATGGATGTGGAAGTAGAGCTGTATAAACCCCCAAAGAGACTCACAAACGCTTATGTCTTATAAGCAAAGATGAAGTCTGTAAGTTCATTTTTATGCCAATAAGGGTAGTTTGCAGAGGAATAAAAACTCATATGCCATTAAATAACATAAACCAGCGCTGATGCTTCCATTTCAGATATGGAGCTATGTGTGAGCATCACCATCTATTAAATTCATCTGTGCATGCATTACATAAATTGTGGCTTTACAATAAAGTGGCATATCAGAATGATACTGGTTTCCAGATTCAAATGTAGATCAATATATCTATTATTCAGTTTATGTACATTTGATTGAACTTAGGTTTAGTTTGTCAAAATCCTATATATGCCTCGAAAGTTAAGCTTATGTTTTCAAATTTGTCACCTTTGAACCTCAGCATAAGATCATGGACAATTCCTAGTTTCAGATATTGTAGATTCTTGTCTACCTACACAATATGCTATGGCTTCCTATAATTAATTAGAATTCTACACCAATTCTTAGATATACAGGCATATCAATTAAACTGATGTTTTTCTACATACAGCAGAATGTACAATATAAATTATTAGACTGGAAGAAACCATTTTTCACTGATACATATATTATTAAAATCTTAGATATAAGATATTGTATATTCATTCTCATTCCCTTTCAAACATATATCACAATCGATTTATTAAAATTAAAGCATGAAAATAGGCAAATAGGCTATATATTGCTAATACATTTATTTCTTTCAGTTATTATTGATTTATAGTTCCAATATTCCAATATTCAAGGTTGCTTACAAGAACCTCCAGGTTACCTATTACACACTGGGTCTGTATTAAATTCAAAGGCTCATTTTAATTTATTTTTCCATATTTGTTCCAAAAGAGATTCATTATAAACATAATACAGATGCAAACAAGTTTGCTTTATTTAGCTGAAGGAAAGTTAAATAAATGTCACTTTGAGTAGTGAAAAAGCATTCAGATATTAAATGATGACACTCAACAAATCAAATAACATTCAACGTTAATAGTATCAATGGCAATAGTTTAAAGAATATTTAATAAATTTAATAAAGAATAAATAAAATATCAGTATATTTGTAACCAGTTTTACAGGAAAATATGTGCAGAAATGTTTAGATTGGTTGAAAAAAGTCACCTCTTTCAGTTTTTTTGAGCATGTAGTTCCTACTCATTCTTGCAAATTCTTAAAACTTCTAATTATGTAGGAGCTATCATATTGATAATTACAAATAAAAGTTACATGAACTGTAAGAAGTTGTACAAGATTTATATTAAAGACAAATGTTGTAAGTAATCAATTGGATAACTTCACACTAGTGCTGTCAATTGGTACAAACCATGAAGTGTATATTGTTACAGAAATAGTGAAATAAATGGGATATGCATAGGAGTGAAGGATGTCCTTGCAAGTAGAGTCATTAGGGGAGCAAGGTGGAAACCATTCCAGACTGCACACTGTCTTTTTTTCTTTAAAAAATAACAATCAGATTTTGCCATTTATTCAAGTTGTAGTACACCAAGATGAGGAACTTTTTCTGTATTTTGCGTTTTCCCACAAACGTTCCATTTACCTATTATTGACCCATTTACTTATTGCTTGAAAGGTAGATTGCCGCAAAGTTAGTTCAAGAAGCTTTCCATCCTTAACGCAAGCATTCCGTGTGGAATCAGCTAAAGTTTATCTTTTTTAACTAGAACCCCAGGTTAAAAAAAAAGCTGATGTTCAGAAACTATTCAGTTAAAGGGGGGGGGGGGGAGTCACAGAAATAGCTCACTGTCGGGGATACAAGGGGGAAGGGTCTTTAAACTTAATTTTTTGGAAATGGAATGGGCTACTTTTACAGTTGAGCAGCAATAATAAGAACTATACCATTCTTCTCTTCTAATATATGAAATAAATTATTCTAGTAAGTCAGCAACAAAAATATAAAATGGCTCTGTTATTACATCTAATCCTATACTGTAGATTTTAAAAAACAAGGCGAGGCTGTCCAAGAGATTATAATTCTACACTTGGCTTCAATTAGTTTTGATAGACATTTTAGTGCATGAAAAATACTAGCAAACTAAATTTATAAAATCTCAAATAACAAAAAAAAAATTGCCTGTATTTATTGAAACTGAGCTACCCCTCTTGAAATTCCTGCTTGATGTCAAATAATCAATAACCAGTAACTGTTTCCTCCTGCTTTGAATTCACTAACTCAAGATCAGATCAACAAACCTCCTGAAAACATCAAACAATAAAATATGAATATGGGTTCTGATTAAACTTTTAGGACCTATTAGTGTCTTATCTTCCTTCTTTGGCTGATGATGAGAAACACACACACACACACACACACACATCAGCACTTCAGCTGCAAAAGAACTATGGAAACAAAAGAACTAAGGAAAGTCAGTAAAGCTAATACTCCATAAAATAGGTAACACCTCATAAAATGTCTATGGAGATTCTCAGTCATCCAGGTCATGGTTGTCCCAAAGATGCTTTTTATTTATTTATTTAATTTATTTTAATGGATTTATATGCCGCCCATTCCCAGGGGATTCTGGGCGGCTAACAAACATAAAAGTACCATACACAAGAGGCAATTGGACTTTCTGATTTTTCTTTGAAGATATTTCACTTCTCATCTAAGATGCTTCTTCAGCTCTGAAGCAGCTTCTTGGCTAAGAAGCAAAATATCTTCAAAGAAAAACCAGAAAGCCCAGTTGCCTCTTGAAAAAGCCTCTTTGGGACTCCCCATAAAATCTTCACATTATTGTACAAATGGAGTAATGAAAAACAAAGATATGCTCCCCAATGCAGTAAAATCTATTAATCTACTTGTATTTGCATGATTTCAAACTTCTAGGTGTGCAGAAACCTGGGCAAGTAATAGAAACTCACCCCATTATATGGAGCTCAGGTCTTGAACCTGGGCTGTCAATCTGTGAAGAACCTAATGTATCAGCAGAAAATATTCTTATCATCTAACCTTTGTAAACAAAAATCCATTAAAGAAATTATTAACAAAATGCAAAATGTATATGTTGATAGAAACTCTGAATGTTTTCAGAACTCCAATACAAAATCAGAATAGAAGTGGGTAGTGCAAACATTTTCAAAAGTAAAGCATTAATTGGCATCTTCTGAACTGGTCTGAAATTAGAAAGTAGAGAGAGACGTAGCTAGAAACAGCTGCTAAATCAATAGGAAATATTTTCTGTTTTTCCTATAAAATTCCACTGATTCACAAATATAAAACATGCTTTTGTAAATGGAAAGAAATATGAAAAAGTATGAAATACTGTATTTTGAAGGGTATGACCTAGCATTTACAGAACAAATATGCAGAGAACTCACATACATTAGACATACATAATTATGTTACAAAGTTTCTTACAAAAAAAGGTCCCATTCCATGATGATATCCAAGTTTGGGATCTCTCCATAATGGCTCTTACCTTAGACCACTGGATCTTAGCGTCCAGTTGGATCTTATTCTTGGGCAGTGCATGACAGAACATGAAAATAAAGTCAACCTTTCACACACCTTTTCACATTTCTGGGAACAGACTGAACTAAAGATGAATGAGATATGTATAACAATAATTCAGGAAATTAAAAATGTGTAGAACTTATCTCTTATTAATCCTATACCAAAGATCAGATGTGCACTGTTTTTCAGTATTGCTTCATTGAAGAAGTGACTTTTATGTTTTGTGCCAATTGACAGTCCCTCTGGAGAAACCTAGATCAATGACCTTGAAATGAAGAACTGCATAGGACACAAATAGGTGAGATAATGCAAAGCATGTGACAGTAATATCAGGTCTTTCAAACTCATCTAAAAAGCATGAACAACACACTCTGTTGCACGTTGTGTTGGATATTCTCTGAACTTGGTTGGGATAATAGTATAAATAACAACCTTTGTTTAGAGCAGTGATTCTCAACCTAAGGGTCGGGACCCCTTTGGGGGTCGAACGACCGTTTCACAGGGGTCGCCTATGACCATCAGAAAAGACAAATTTCCCATGGTGTTAGGTTACTAGACAAACTTTGCAGCATCTAGGCGTGATTTCACCTCAATCCTTTCATTTTTGAACCCAGGTCAGGGTTATTCCAAATATGCTTTTTCAAGAGGCAACTGGACTTTCTTTGATTTTCCTTGAAGACATTTTGCTTCTCATCCAAGAAGCTTCTTGTCAGTCAGTCAAATTTGTAACAATGAAAATATATCCTGCATATTAGATGTTTACATTATGATTCATTACAGTAGCAAAATTACAGTTATGAAGTAGCAACGAAAATAATTTTATGGTTGGGGTTCACCACAACATGAGGAACTGTATTAAGGGGTCGCAGCATAAGAAAGGTTGAGAACCACTGGTTTAGAGGCTTTAAACACATTGGGGCTTATTGGACCAAAAGAACTATAGTACACCAAACAGTATTTTTTTTAAAAAAAAACCACCATCATGATAAGGCTGCATGGAAGAGCCCATATAAATCGATTGCTTTCTTGAAAGCCTTTTTATAATTTCAAAGAGAAGATGGTGTATAATGGCAGAACTATAATGGTGATACCTTTTGAATAA
Source organism: Imantodes cenchoa (assembly GCA_027560375.1). NCBI lineage: Eukaryota > Metazoa > Chordata > Lepidosauria > Squamata > Dipsadidae > Imantodes > Imantodes cenchoa. Next base: position 153,693 of record JANHGD010002158.1, read on the forward strand.
AACAAATCAGATCATGGCCTGCTGCAGCCAGCATATGATAATTTCAGAATTTCCTTCTGTGGTCCAATGAGTGGGTCAGAGCACCAGGTGGAACCACTAAACAGTAGCAAAGAGATACCTAAATACTTAACTCTTTGCTGTTATTTAGTGCAGGGATCTCCAACCTTGTCTACTTTAAGACTTGTGGACTTAAATCCACAAGTCTTAAAGTTGACAAGGTTGGAGACTCCTGATTTAGTGGTTATTAATTCTTGCAGGGCAGACCTGTACTGATAGAACATCCGGTACTGTGCCATCATTGCTTCCTATTGTCTCCAAAAGCAACTTGTGTATGCAAGCTTTAGGCAGAAGGCAGCACTGTTCCTCAAATATAGGTACCAGTGATCACATATGGTGGAATGTGAGGTTTACCATGAGACCAGAGAAGTCTCGTTACCTTGGTAGAGAACATAGAAGGAACTCTTTGGTAACAACTAAATAAGTAAATATTTAGGCAATAAAGCAATGTCCTGACTTGGATTTTACTGTGTTATCAAAACACTTCAAAAGTCATTTTCTAATCTTGGGAGAATAAAGAAATTGCTTTTTGTTTTCTTATTGTATTTGTGATAGCTATAACAGTTTTGAAAATTTGAGGAAGAAAAAAAGAGATAACAAATCCTCAGAGGGAAACCACATGCTTCGATGAAAGATCGACAACATGAATGCACAAATCAATTTTTCCAGGTAAAAAGGAGATTTGCAAAACAACTAGAAAAGATAAGTTTAGGCTAGAAATCTATTACATTACATTAAACATTGTTCAAAAAAAATATTCGCCATCCCGTAGAAACAAATTTATCTGATTTGCTGACCTTGCACAAGGCCTCCAAAAAACAGGATTCTTTCAAGAGGAGGGCAATGTTCTTGGGATAGTTTGATACAAAGCTTATCAAATTTACTTTTCTTTAAAATGAAAACATTTCCTTCTTTTTTAAGATAACAGAAATGGATGGGATAGTTCTAAGCGCACACACAATACTGTGAAAATTGTTTGTAATAAGGCACTTGTGAAATATAACTATCCCCATTTCAAATTATAAACAAGATAGAGCCTTCTACAAACTAACCCTCTTAAAAGTATTATGGTCTATAATACTGCAGGGAATATATTAAAAATAATGTATATAATGATGACAGGGTGTAGGTTCAATTTAAAATAGTCACGGCCTCTATCCAGCATGATGGTAAGTACTAAAGGAAGATATTGTCCGTCATATGGTGGCCCGCATATCAGGAAGCGAAAAAGGAATCAACAATTGAGGATCGGAGTAGAGCGGAGTAATTTACAGGCTCTAAGATTGATTATCTGAGAAAGTGTGCAGAAGGATTTATTTGCTGGAAAACTATAAAGCGTCAAGTTTCAAAGAAGCAGCCTTTACAGAAAGAACGCCGAAAG
>JANHGD010002160.1:0-12786 GCA_027560375.1 Imantodes cenchoa
TATGCTGAGCCTGTAAACCGCTTAGAGAGGGCTGTAAAGCACTATGAAGCGGTATATAAGTCTAAGTGCTATTGCTAACTATAGAGTGAAAGTTGGGAAAATGAAATATCCAGATGAGTCGGGTGAAATATTTAAGACTAAAAGAGCTGTTTCAAATGTCTTCAAAACTAATGGAAAAGGATCTGTATATATTAAGAAAACAACAGAGCTAAACAATTTTGAAACTGTTCTACCATAAAATTATGAACAATAGGATGAAGAGAAAAGCTTGAGCATGATAGAAACCTGTTCAGGGATACTTTTTTGAAAAAAATAAATCTGTAGGATCAGATTGTAGCTTTGCATTCTGAAGAAAGTAGCTGGTGGTATAGCTAAACTCTTATACATTTAGCTTTGAGAAATCCTGGAGTACTGATGAAATGCCAGATGACCGGAGGAAAGCATGTAGATGTTCCTTTTTTCAAAAAGAGAACAAAGGGAGAGTCAACAAAGTATAGATCTGTCAAGTCTGACATCAATACCTGGAAGGATTGTAGAGCAGATCATAAAGAGATCGGGAGTGTAAGTGTCTTCAAAACAATGCAGTATTTACCTCTGGTCAGAACTAATCTTTCCAGACTAACCTTATCTCATGTATTGATTGGGTGCCTTTGATAGATTGTGCTAATGCTATTCATCTAATGCGTGTTGACTTCAGCGATGCCTTGATGAAGTACGATGTCTAATGGGATGTTAATTCACAATCTGATTTTGTATGCTCTAGGGATAGAGTTAACTTTCAAGTGAATATATTGCTGGCTTGAAAATCATAGTTGACGTGCTCTTTATCACAATGGAGAATGGTACCTATCTCCTCAAGGTGCTGTCCTAGGTTTTGAACTGTTTAATATTTTTATTAATGATCTGGATGAGAACACGAAAGGATTGCTTACAGTTTTGCAGGTGGTACAAAATTGAAAGGGTTTGCGAATTCCTCTAGGACCATGATGGCGAACTTATGGCACATGTGCCACAAGTGGCACATAGAGCCATATCTGAAGCACGCAAGATGTTGCTCTATGTCAGCTACAGCACACGTGTGCGCGCTGGCCAACTGATTTTTGGCCTTCCAGAAGCCTGTGGATGGCGAAAAACAGATCCAAAGGGCCTACCAGAAGTTTGGAAATGAACTTCCAGTATGCCCGTTGTGCCCGTTTTTCGCCATTCACAGGCTCCAGAGGCTTTCCTGAAGCCTGGGGAGGGCGAAAAATGCTCCGACGGGCCTACCAGAAGTCCAGAGGCTTCAGTGAGACCTATTCACATGCGGGGGGAGCGCAGGGGTGTGTGTGCACACATGTGCAGAGGGAAGGGCATTGCATTGTGGGTGTGGGCACGCACGTGCTATCGCGTGCGCACATGCCCTTTTGGCTCCCGAGCAAAAAAAGGTTCGCCTCACTGCTCTAGGATCTTGATGGGCTAGAGAAATGGCCTGAACTTTTTAATGAAGACAAATGCAAAATTCTTGGTTTGCAAAATAAATAAAAAAACATAGCTATTGGATGGGAGATAATGTGACTTGGATTACTTTCAACCAATCAATCAGAATAGAGCTCGAAAGCACCTTGGAGGTCTTCTAGTCCAACCCCCTGCTCAAGTAGGAGACCTTATACCATTACAGAATGTGACTGTCCACTCTCTTCTTAAAAACCTCCAGTGATGAAGCACCCACAACTTCTGAAGTTTCTCCTTAATTCCAGATTGCTTCTCATCCAGTTACAAATCCATCTGATGGTGGTGCTCTCTATCCCACATTTTTCTAGCTTATCAAGAAGTAGGTTATGGTCTACTTTGTTGCTTGCCTTGCTGATGTCTAAGTATACTATGTCCACAGCATTTCACTGGTCTACTAATTTAGTCATGTTGTCAAAGAATGAAATAAGATAGGTTTGGCATGATCTGTTTTTAACAAACCCATGCTGGCTTTTAGTTATAACTTTGTTTCTAGATGTTCACAGTTCTGTTTTTTGATTATCCTTTCCAGTATCTTCCTAAGTAGTGATGTTAGGCTGATTGGTCTGTAGTTTCCTGGATGTGTTTCTATAGTTTCCTGGATCTGTTTTTGAAAACAAACTCTAAGAAATAGTTGATTGCATACTGAACATGATTCCACAATATGATATGGTTGCAGAAAATTCAGATCAGTTTCAGTTTTCATCAACAGTAGTATAATTTACAAAACACAGGAAGAACTCATTCTGGCTTTTTTTAAAAATCATTTGCATCCTTGGTATGTTTGTAGTATATTTAGTACATAATTTGCTTTCATGGTCCCAAGTAAATTGCATTTTAATTTGTTTTTTAAATATTTGTTTCTTTGGGGAAAATGCACAGAGGAGACAAGGATATGCAAAATTGAACCAGTTTCTAAACAACTCTCTCAGGTCTTAAAATTAAATATACCAAATAAATTTAGTGTAATTGTAATTGTTACATAGGCCATTCTAGCATATATTTTTTTAGTTGGTGAGCCTCATAAACTCTGTACTGCCTTCCAACTAATGGCACATCCTGTATATATCTGGTGACTAGGGAGAATGGGTTGTAAAAATGCTATGAAATCTGTATGTAAGCAATTCCAGTTTCTCCCAGTATGAGTGCTACTTCAGCAATAGTAGTAGCCTTGGTTTAGTGCTTTCTCTCATGAGAGACAGAAGGAAAATCTTTCCATATAAGTAAAAAACAAAATAAAACATGGAAATTGCTGTGGTTGTGAATATTTACCAATCTTGCTGAATGCTGCAAGACTTAAGATTTAACCACGTCCTTTTGACAAGCTGTATAAGCAACTATCACTTCTCTTATTTTGCTTTCTTGAGAGAGAGAAAAGGGGGGGAGGGTATCATTTCCAAGAATAATTGTTAGGGTTCCAAGTAACCCCCAATGAAAGAAAACTCCGAGGCTTGAATTTCCTCAAAGCTCCATTTTATTAGAGATCTCATATTGGCACATCTGAGAAAAGCCGAATCTGAAAGTTTCCGGTTTTCTACACCCAAAAGGAAGTTCAAGCCCCTGCCCCAGCACCCACATGTCCATCACATTGTCCAATCAATACACCATCCCAACTGGAGATGCCTCCCAGACACACCTCTCCAGGTGCATTTTCAAAGCTTGAGAAGTTGTAAATTCTCCCTCTGCTTTCAGCAAATGGTTATTCACACTGCAGACGGTGGCTTTATATTATGCTGTGGTTTGTTGATGAAATCATAATAGAATTTACACATTACATTAAACAGTAGTCCATGCTTTACATAGCACATGGATAGGTATTCAACAATGTCAAAGCAAGCAAAGTACAAAATTGCAGGTGATTTTGCTACTTGACATGACAAAGTGGGTTGATCTTGCCATTATTCCTCTACATGCCTTTAAACAAACCACTTTCTCTCATTCTTTGTCCTAATCACTCATCTACACAATTCTGTTGACAATAAATAGTCTGTAAAAGAGATTAATAAGGTTTCTACCAAGAAGATATGTATAAACGTAGTTGAATACTCCTGAACATTATAGGAAATGTTGATATTACCAACTGCAGCTCTTCTTTAAAATCTGTTTAAAATTTTAATTTTGTAAAAATGTCATGGGCATCCACTCACAACATGATAGGCAATAGTAATGATAAATCTTAACAGATGGGCAAACTGGAGAATTAAAAGATAAGTAATTTGCCCAGGAACTCAAATATATGGCAAAGTTGCCTAAGTGTTAGAATCAAAACCCATAGTTGAACCCATATTTCAACTTTGAGCCTATAATTCTCAATCAACTTTTGTTCAAATTATTGTTTCTACTGCATACATAAACATTTTTTTGCTTTCTCTTCAATTGTTCCCATCACTGTTCTGGTCTTTATTCTATTCAGTAAGTAATCTGGGTTGGTGTGTGTGTGTTATTTTGCTATATCCAAACCTTCAACTTTTACCAGGAAGTAGAAATGAGAGCCATGCTATCTTTTTTTTTCAATTAAAGTGTCCATTCATGCCTAATAAAGTTGACAGTCAGTCTTTGATGCATTTCCAAGTGCTTACTATTTTGATTAAATACCAAGTTTGTATAAATCACAGGTATGTTTGTTTTTCAGGCTCTGATCCAGCTGCCGCCATACATCTCTCAGTGTGATGAGGTTCTTCAGTTTTTTGAAACAAGGCCAGAGGACCTAAATCCTCCTAAAGAGTAAGTTATTGTAAATAAGTTACAGTTTCATGTGTGTCTGTCTGTGTGTAAGAGAGAGAGAGAGAGAGAGAGAGAGAGAGAGAGAGAGAGTAAATTGAGACAGAGAATGACAACAACCAGATTTTTCATCAGAGAAAGATGAAATGTAAAAAAGACCAATCCATTGTATGTAGAAAAATAGACATTTTCCAATAACATTTTATTAACAAAAATAAATACAGTAGTATTTTGGTATTCAACCAAATACGAAATTCATTGAAACTCATTTAACTTGGTACTCAATGCATGTAACATGAAAATTTTGTCCTGGTAGTCTTTGTTTGTTACTCAATACACAAGCTAAAACCTGATGCTGTCAGCTGCATTGTGACTCACTACATTATTCCTTATGGGGAAATTTTGTTTGGTACTCATCATGCCTCCTGGAACTAATTAACAATGAGTACCAAGATACCATTGTACAAGAGTTTAAAATAAATTAGCTTAGGCAAACCTGAAACCTATTTTGTAACAGTTGTATATCTGACATCTGTTCATTGCACACCAAATGTTACCTATCCTCTTCATAAAGAGGGTGATAACTTTTTGTATATGATATCAACAAGTTGAGAAATACTTCACTTTTCTTCAGGGGATTCAAGAAGGGATAGTGGAATGCCAAATATTAAGAAAGCTTACTGAAGATGATGAGTGTTTGTTCATGCTGTCACCTGGAGTTGACTGCATCTATCTAATTGCTTTGAGGTCTGTCTCATGTATTTATAAGTCAGGTTTTACTACTACGGAAGGGACTTGCTAAGTTTTAACTGAAACCTTTGATTAGCTCTTTGGGGAATTAAGTAGCAACTGTGTTTTAGAATATGCAGGCTGATGTATTAGCAGAAAGAGTGTTATTTCTGGCAGACAGAGAAGTAATCTTGGAATTGTAGAACCACTGAGTGATTACCTGCATTCCATCTTCTTTTGAAGGCAAACACAGGAAGGATGGGAGAGCTGTAGATCTGATAATCATATTCTTGTAATGATAAGAGTAAAGAGGGGAATTAGAATTGTTTTAAGGCCCAAGTTGTTATATTTTATCTGATCTTTCAAAAAAAAAAATGTAAACACTCTAGCGCAACTTCAAATTCAATAGATAACCTTTGTAGACGATAATCTGACCTTTCTCCAACTGTAATACAAAGTGATGGAAGGAGAACAGAGTGTGGTAGGCAGACGACGGAAAGGAAAGATTGTGAGGTTCTTGGTGCTCTCTGAGATTGTTTTCTTGCAGAGCTTTCGTTACCAACTACTGATAATGTTATCTTTGCAATGAAACCTCTGCAAGAAAACAACCAAGCTCAGAGAGCACCAAAAACCTCACAATTCAACCCTGAGTTTCAAATATTCTCTTTGTGTTTGAAGCTGTCAATTTGGCTTGCTAGTATTTTCTCTGTCACTTCACAGCTGTCAAAATTCATTCAGTAGAGTGGCTGCGGAGCATATCTTAAGTCTGGATTTCAGTATTAACGTTATTTTTTTGTAATAAAACAATGCTACAATATTTTTTGTGAGTTTATACCACTGCTGCTAACAAGATCTAAATCACTACTTCAGAGACATTTCTTATTTTGTTTCTTAACAGGAAAGGATACATCATTTTTCCCTCCAGTTTTTGTATCCTATGTCTCAACTGTCTCACACTTAGAAGTAAAATGCCAATTACTTGTTTCCTCACTTATTCTTTTTTGTCACTTTAGCATTTAAACCTGCCATTCGTGGTGCTTTATACTGTTCCAATAGCAACGAACCTTGGAATTGCTTACTTTTTCCATTAATGAAAATGAGCATATATCAGTGAGTTATAAAGTTACAAACTTCAGCAGTAGGAAAATATATTACCATGTTTAATTGAATACAATAGTTTTATGTCAAGAAAAACCAAGAGCAAAAAGCATTTTCATATTGTCAATTTCTTGAGTAACTTACATTGACAAACAGCAAACACATGTGTGTGTTTTCCTTGCAAAACAAGGATTTTTGCAATCCCTTCTCTGCCTAGCCTTGCCTGATGCAACATTTGCCTTGTGACTATCAGCTGCCTGTGGCTGGAAGCCCTTTTGTTAACCATTTTGAGCATACATATAAGCCATTTGCCATCATCTGTGTGGAATGCACAGTTATGCAAAGATATTGTGCAAATCGATGTTGAGAAATACTTTTATTGGATAGATTAGAAGAGTTGTTATTCTCTGTTTCTGAGCGCAGATTCTTCCAACACCCATGTCGTTTACAAAGAATTGTTTTCAATCGGATAGATTTTCTTTCTTCATCTGTCTTTGAAAACTTTATATTTATGTCTTCTTTCGTCCTTTTTCATATTGTTTGTTTACCCAACTTTTTTTCTCTTCAGCCATTTGATTCAATTGGTGCAAAAGCCTAGAGCTTATTAACTATGCTGCTTTCTTTTGTCAACTGGGTTTTTCCCCTTTAACTTCCTTTCCTTCTGTCAATTCATCAGCTAATGCATTGAAAGACACAAAGAGAAACACAGACTTGAGTACATGAATAGTATAGAGACACTTATATGGTTGCTTTTAGAATAGAACCATAATTTTCTGCCTCATCAAAGGAGAAGTGGAATAACAGAAAGAGATTGTTTCATAGGTGCTCGGGCTTTATGTTCTCTGAGATTCAGTTTTGTTGCTGTAGGAGAAAACCTTGAATGGGCTTTCCCTCCCTTCTTCCCTCCATATAGAACTGAGCTGAGCCACAAGTTTTAATAGCATAGTAAAAAATTTTGTATCTACCTATACAGGTAATGGTGCTTGCTTCATGACTTTCATTTCTTGATTTCTAGCATTTGTGAAGCCACATCTTTTGTAGACTGAATCTTTCACTTTTGCTGAATTAATCTTCGACTCTGTTCTCCAATGCCATTTGGACTGTATGTGCTATAATGTTGGTTTGGGAGATCAATAACATGTGCTATGTGGATGACACTATCCTGAAAGCATAAAAACATAAAGGGTCTGCAGATTGTAAGAAGCACAATGGAAAAAAATAGGGCTATGATTAAATATAAAAAGACCAAATTAATAATTGTAGATAGAACCAGCCTGAGAACTGTCAATGGAGGAATTGAAATAATAGATATCAACACTAAAGGAACAAGCAATCAAGAATACACCGTAGACTAACACTTGGTAAAGCAGCCATAAAGCCCTGGGAAAATATATTCAAATACCGTGTCCATATCTACAAAGATCAGAATCTTGCAAAATCAGAGGAGGGTTCCTCCCAGTTCAGACCGGTTCGCCCGAACTGGTAGCAACCCCTGGTCATGTCATGATGACATCACGGAACAGGTTCAGTTGGTGCCGGTCTGTGGGCGCCACCATCTTTTTAAAAAAAAATTTTTTTAAAATTATTATTTTTTCTTCTGAGTATGTGCAGAAGCTGAGTTTCCAGCACTGCGCATGTGTCACCATCTTGTTTTCGGCTTTTTTGTTTAAAAATGGATTTTTCAGTACTGTGCACACACCCATAAGGCACACCCAGTATGCATGGAGGGAAGCGAACCGGCAGCAAGGTAAGTTAGAACCCACCACTGCAAACCATAATATTCTTTGGGATTCTCTGTAGAAGTGAAAATTGGACTTTGAGAAAGCAAGATGGGAAGAGTCTGATACTTTTAAACTCTGGTGTTGGAGAAGACTCTTGGGAATACCACGGACAGCCAAGAAAACAAACAAATGAATCATTGAACAAGTCAACCTGGATTTTTCACTTGAAACACAAATGACCAGGCTCAAATTATACTCCTTCAGATCCATTATGCAAAGACTTCTCTTGGGAGAAGCTCTAATGCTGGGAAAGATAGAAGGGAAGAAGATGATCAACAGCTAGGTAGATAGACCCAACTGTAGTGGCAATATATACACCGTTGAAAGACCTGAAAGACACCTTAGGTGCATATCATCATGAAGAAAATCTATCTGTGTGATAACAACTTGAGAGTACATAATTAGTCATGTCCAGTCTATTGCACTGCTATTGAAGTGACCTTAAATGGGAACACAACACCAAAATATTGTATTATATTATAGTATTTGTAATAGTTTCTTTTGTAATTAGCTTCCTGTACATAATTGCCATGTTGAATTGATCAAGATGTCCCTTTGGAAACTTTCTCCCCTGTGTTCCTGCTTCTTTCTTGAATGACCTGGATGGTTTGACCGGCTACAATGTGATTTATTTCCCTGCCCTAATTCAACACTTTTATGTAAAAGACATATAAGAAATTACATGTAGTCCTTTCATATTGACTACTTCTTCAACAACCATTCAAAATTGTGACAGTGCTGAACAAATGGTACTCAAAATTCCTGTAGCATCCTGGAAGTCATGTGATTTCAATTCATGTGCTTGGCAACCAGGTCGCATTTAACATCATGTGATCACCATTTGCAATTTTCCCTGCCAGTTTCCCACAAACGAAGTCAATGGGGAAGCCTTCAGGAAATGTCACAAATTGTTCTGATAAGTTCTCCCAGCCTCCCAGCCCACAGCCTGCAGGAGGCCTCCCAAGCCATCTGCAAGCTCATGCATGGTCTGTAGAGGCCCTTCCCAACCTCCTCCCACCCCACAGCACTTCCCCGCTTGTGGCACACCTGGACTCTTAATTGGGACTTCTTCTTCTCATGTAATGACCCATGCATTTTATGACAGCAACTGGAACTGCCAAGATTGTTGTTACTTTACTAAGCAATGAGTTCATTGCTTTTTAACTGCATCCTGACCCTAATCATCATAATTTGAAGACTGCCTGTACATTGTAGCTTCCTAGGCACCAATGCAAACATCCACTCTTTAGAAAGAAGTAGAACTGTAAGATGTGTTTATAAAAGTATCACGGCATTGCAGAAAGTCCTGATATATCTTATTCCAGAATGCCAAGCATGCAATAATGCATATAAATTATAGGAAAGTAGACTCTACTTGAATCTTGGAAAGGGGGTCCTTTCCTAACAAATCAGCTGGATAGTGGAACCAATTGCCCTGAGAGATGGTAGCCTCCCCTTCATAGCTGAGTTCAACCAGAGGCTAGACAGACACATTTTTGGGATGCCTCAATTTGGATCCCTGCACTGAGCAGAAGAGATGGGCTTAATAGTCCCTTCTGCCTCTATGATTCTTTGCAGTCTGTCTTTCCTTTGTTTAAAAGAGGCTTTTCCTCTCATGTTAAGGAACAGAGGTTGCTGAGTCAAAGGATTCATTCAGCTACTAAGAGTCCCCAGCTGAAAGCCTGGAGCTTTCATTGGGCAAGTGCTAAGTGGTGATTAAAACAATCTGCTCTGCTCAACCAGAGAGAAGTAACAGACAGAACAGATTAGTTTCCTTGCTGACTCCTTGTTCATTCCAGGAACATGTCTTGCAGGCATCCATTTATCATAATAATCTATGCCTAGCAACATTAGAAAGGGCAGAGCCATTCCTCTTAAAAGGAATGCTATAAACGTGGTGCACTTTGATTTGTACTGCGGAGAAGGGGGAGGAAGATGGAGATTTTTAATCTGCAACTTTATTCTTTTTGAGTGGGAAATAGAACTGTGATTGTAAATGCCTTAGAATTTTTTTTTGCAGCTCCTTATCTTCGGATCTGCAGGATTACTGACTGGGAGGAACATAACATTTATACTTTATTTACCCAACATCAGGACTCTTTGGTATGGGAGTTCAGAATGTTAACCTTAGTGTTTAAACTCATAAAAATACGCTAAGACTTTCTTCCCTATTTATTACTTAAGAATCAATCATTTGCAGTACTTGCCTCAAAGGTCCCAGCAAATGATGGGATTTCAGGAAAGAGACCTGAAGCATGACCACGCTATCTGATCTGATACAATGAACATACACCCTCAGGGCCATCTTACAAATAACTTGTCCACCTATTATTCAAGGCTTTTAAGGTGATAGCTAGCACTTTGAATTGTACCTGGAAAGAGACTGAAAGCCAGTGTAGCTTGTGCATCAGCTGGTTAACTTGGGCAAAATGTGGAGCACCCAGAAATACAGAGGCCACTACATACTAGGGTAATAACTTCCAGGTAGTCTTCAAGGCAGTTCCATGTAGAGCACATTGCAGGAGTCTAGTCAGGAAGTAATTAAGATATGGTTGACTGTGAGCAAAGCTCCTCAGTCTAGGAATAGGCACATTTGATGAATTTATGAGATGAATTTATACAAAGGCTCTTCTAGCCATGACTGCAACTTGGTTATCGAAGAGGAGCTACAGGTAAAGAGTACTCTTACATCACCATCTGTCTGGGGGAGTGCTACCCCATCAAGAGTCAAAGGTGACAACTCAATATACTTTTGAGGGGGAAGCAAAAACTCCCTCTGGTCTGCTAAGGTTGAATCACAGCCAGTTCCTCCTCATTCAGGCCCTTACAGCGTGTGCACACTGGATTAAATGATCTGGACTATAGGTATACAACTAAGTATCATCTGCCTACTGATGATACACATTCCATGCTGTAGCTTCATTTAGACATTAAATAGAGGTAAGAAGATTGAGGTACCTAACATAAGATAAGCCTGGGGCCCAACATCAACTGAAACTGGCCACTAAGGAAGGAGGAGAACCACTATAAAACACTTTCTCCTACTCCCAACTGCCAGAGCTGGTCCAGAAGGAAGGGATATTAAAAGCCACCAAGAAATCCAAGATGGGCAGACTAAGCCCTCTAGAAGTTATTCATAAATTGTGATCAATGCAACGGTGAAATGCTCCTGGTTCACTTGTGCCTGTGAGTCATCGGAGAGCCAGTCGTGAAGGGAGCGTGAGGCTCCGCCCACCCGCCCGGACACCGCCATTTGGATTCTTTTACCCTCTGTGCATGCACAAAGCATTCTATGCATGTGCAGAGGGTAAAAGAATCTAAATGGCAGCGTCTGGGTGGAACCTCATACTCCCTTTGCGACCGGCTGTCCGACGACATCCCAGGCACGAGCGAACCCGGAGCATTTCACCCCTGGGCCAATGTCATTTCAGTGCTATAACTCAGCATGAACTCTGAAAAGGGTCCAAATAATCCATTTCATAAAGGATCCGAGTTGGGCACCTACCACTCTCTCTACAAACCTCCTTAAAAAGGGAAGATCAGAGATTGGACTAAAGGGTGGCCAGTTGAGAAGGGCGTATACCATCACCACCTTCGCCATTATCTGCAAAGAGGCATTCATCACTGCTTGGGCCCAACCACATGCAATTTCTTGGGAGGTCTTAAGCAACCAGGAGCAGCATGGTCCAGAATACAGATGGCAAAAAAAGCAACAAGGACCTTGTATGCTACCTCAGAATTGGGCAGTTCAAACTTCTTTTAGATAACCAAGCCAAGATGTGCCTTCGTCACTTTCACAGGGTCTGCCCAGCCAGCATCCAAATCAAAGTGAAACCAAGCAATTTTGTCTGACGGATCCTAGTTGGAAGTTGGGGTTGTCATTCAATGGGTGCCAATATGTGGGAAATTAATTTTGGAGCATCTTAAAATTACTTAGCCCCAGAGGAAAGAAGCCAGATATAATTTCATCCGTATCAATCACACACTGTTCTGAAATGTCAGTGAGCAGCAAGATGTAGTTGGCGGGTGCTTCCAAATGGAACGTGCCCTGCTCTATTAACCAGAAGGCATTCTGTGTTGTGCCATTTTTCAAAATATACTTTTAATTATAGGAAAGAAAGTGGAAAAAGTGCTGAGCAAGTACAGGAAAGTTTTGAATGGGGGAATTCTTTCCACTGCCTATGAAATTCCATGCATATGTCAAGGCAAAAGCCCACAGCTAAAATACATTGCCTGGAAGCTCTTAATTCTATCAAGCGAACTGATACTTATATGAGCACTTCCTCTTTTCCCCTGGGAAGTCAGTCGCAAAAGTGCAAAGAAACTTGCAGATTATATAAAAAGGTCATTTCATCTAAACAGTTTACAGTCAAAAAGAGAAGAGATGAGAAACAACAATATTTGAGTTGGTTCTTCCTCATTTACCTCAGCCTTTTCTAAATGGGATTATTTTTGCCTGACCCACAAACATTTCACTCATATCTGTCAGAAAGAGACAGCAATCCTCTAAATATAAAGAATCTTGACAAAAGTGAAGAGCATTGCCATCCAGCACTCAAATTCTTGTTAATTGTGATTTTATATTAGTTTCTATTTTGGTACATGTTGGAGCTCAAGACACACAGTTCACCGGGCCACAGTTTTATTTAAATTCAACATGTGTGAGGACTTAACATGTAAGTCAGCTGTAGCAATGTCTTCATGGATTGGATAATCTCCTTCACAAGCCTCCAAATTTGGGCACTCACCACTCTTTCTTCATCTCTCAACCCCTCCCCCCCTCTCCGCAACAATCCAGTGAAGTCTGATGCAGGCCCTGAAGCAAAGGAATCTTTAAAATCTTTTACTGGGCAGAGCTGGAGCTGGGGGGAGGAGGAAGGTGGCGGTGGCAGCGGTGGCTCTGGCTCCATTTTCAGGCCTGCCGCTGCCTTCCCTTCCCTTCCCTTCCAGCCAGACTTCCAAGCCACAA
>JANHGD010002160.1:12886-23366 GCA_027560375.1 Imantodes cenchoa
AGAGCTGGAGCTGGGGGGAGGAGAAAGGTGGCGGTGGCAGCGGTGGCTCTTGCTCCATTTTCAGGCCTGCTGCTGCCTCCCCTTCCCTTCCCTTCCAGCCAGACTTCCAAGCCACAAGAAGGTGAAAAGCTCCTGAATAGAATAGAATTCTTTATTGGCCGAGTGTGATTGGACACAAGGAATTTGTCTGAACCGGCAGCGAAGCAGAATCCAGGCTGCCGAGCACCACCTGTGCTTCCTCTCGCCTCCTACTTCTTCCTGGTCACTTCACCCATAGCCAGGGGTGGGGTTTACATGAAGGTATCCCGAAACGCAAGCGGGAATAGGGAGAAAAGCAGCCCGAGTCGAGCCTCACAGCCATCGCCCACCACTGCTGCTTCCTTCCTGGAGTGGTGAGGAGAGAAGGAGGGCGAAATCCGAAAGGCAGGCAGCCCTGGCTGGGTCGTAGTCTTCCTGTCCTCCTCCTCTTCCCAAAGGGACTCGTCCCACCCAGGTCCCTCCGAACAGGTCTCTCTACGTAGGCGCAAAGACACACTTTTTGGCATGCAACCAGAAAAAGGTTTGCCATCACTGTCTTATATCAAGAACAAAAGAAACCATCCACATTATCTTCATTTTCATTGCCCTGTTCCTTTGACTTCTGGTAAATCTTCTACTCCTTATTTCTTGGGAAACAAGAAATCTGCCCAGGAAGACCTTGTGACTTTGGGATTTGCTCAAATGCACAAGGAAGTCTTACCAATTTTTTTCAGCAGTCATTCTGTGGCTGTGAAAACCAGTTGGTTGGAGAATCAGTACTTTATTCTCTATGCCTCTCTGCGTACAATAAAAATGTTGTGCAAGAAGAAATGGGCAAGCGCAATTTTCTTCAGGTTGTAGGGACAGGCCATATACTCACATTACAAAACTGAAAGGACCTGATCTCCTACTCCTCATTTAGTCTCCTTTACCTCCAGCAATATCCCAAATCTGCCGAACATGCTTCTGTAGTTGTCTTCTGAAAACTTCTGGATTCTTCAGATCTGTGGCTATACCTCAGGGCATACATGAGGGCAAGGGGTGGGTTCCACTTACCGTTGCTACCAGCGTGCATTGCAACGTTGCGCGTGCGCGTCCCTTTCTGCAATTTCACTTTCGTGTATGCTCAGAAGGTAGTTTCAGGCCAAAACACAGCTGAGGAGCTGCTCAGCTGTGCTTCAGATGAAGAAATAAAGGTAAATATTAACCCGCAAGCAGGCGGGAGGGCTTTTTTCAAATCGCTGAAAATTCTCAAAAAAAGATGGCAGTGCGCACGGATTGGCACAGACAGAACCAGATCTGTGACACCTACATTATATCACCAGCGGGTCGCTAACGGTTCAGGTGATCTGATCCGAACCGGGAGGAGCCCACCCCTGATGAGGGCTACAAATGGATCTAGATTTGAAGACTGTTTTTTCCTATCAGCGAGGATAAGTTGAAGAGACAAGCTTAGTTACAGGCAGGACTGATAAATGTAGCAACCGATGCACTTCTTTAGTTTTTCGGTGGCTCAGAGCACATCCAGAAAATCAGATGAATATGGAGGAGATATTCTCAACAAGAGAATAAAGCAAGTTGTCTGTTCTACTCCTGCATTTCATATTTTTTTTCCTGATTCTTAAGATTGCATCAGAAAACTAAGTGGCTTAATAAGAGAAGCTTTGCCTGATGTAGCCCTTGTAGGTTGCATGTTCCAAGTTCAGGACCGATGCTGATCGCATCTTTGCCACAAAAGAATCACTTTCTTCCTCTTGAGAAATGTTCTCTAAACATTCTGAGGTTCTTAGAAGCCCAAAGCTGATACCAGGATTTTCAGTATGAGTTTGATAGTTTCCTGTTACACTAGCCAAGCTTGGCCAGAATAATGAAGCAACAGAGCAACTGTTTTTTGTTTTGAGTTTCGCCTTGTTATGGCCAAATTCTGTGTGTTGGTTTTCTTTCAAGGTTTTCCCAATTTTGGCAAAAGCTTTCTACTTTTTGTTATTTTCTAATGAAAATCAGACAGAAGAAAGCATTAACTAGTATACTACATCCCCTTTCAGACAAAAGTGAAACAAAAGACAAAAACAATCTTTTTGTCAAATAGTTTATTTTTTTAATATACTTCACATATATTATCAATACATATACCATAATATCTCATCATACAATTTTACATAAGTTTGATATCATTTACTAGTAAATAATAATCTAGTACAAAAATCTTGTTATTATCATTTCTGTGTTGCTTGTCTGTCCCATTTCTATTTCTTCCCCTCCCTTCCTTCTCCTCTCCTTCTCTACCTACTTTCTCCTTCTCTTCTTGTCCTACATCCCCTTCCTCCACCTTCCTCCATCTTTCCCTCGCTCCACCTCTACTGCTCCTCTTCTCGCCTCCCTCTTCTTCTCCCTTCTTCTCCTCTTTCCTACTTCCTCTTCTCCCTCTTATTCCTTTCCTTATTGTAATCATTTTAAAGTCATATTCAATCAACAGACAGGCAATACATTTTACCCACCATAATACAAATAATCTTAAATCTTTTTTATATTATTACCTTTGTTCGTGATGTTCCTTCTAGGTATATTTTTGTCTTTACCACAAAAACAAAAAATCTTGAGGCGGGTCTTAAAACACCCAAATCCCTGTAGTGCATTTTTCTTTTGGGAAGGGGGTGTCTTCTGATTTTAGCCTTTCTCCATTATCTTTTGGGGCTCATATAACACATGGCTTTCTTTAGTTGCTGATAAGCACTGGATGGAGAGAGGAAGCTGCTATGTGAAGTTTACTAATGTTTTATCTGTTGCCTTATATCTCCTTGAAAGTCTGAGGAACAAAAACAAACAAACAAAACGCCTGCCTCCCTTTACTCCACTTGTTAGGTATAGTGGAGAAAAACATATTACATTTAGTACGTTTAATAAGCTAGATCAAAAGGCAACAGATGTATTAAACCAAAAGCTGTTATGCCGGAGTCCACAACCTCTGATCTGCAGCCAGTTAGAAACTGGACTGCACAGGAGTGGGCAAGTGGCCAAAGCTCCATTTGTGCTTATGTGGGATTATGTTGTGCACACAAAACCATGCCCTCTTCCTGCCACCACTGCCCGCTGCTGCTGCTCCACAGAGCTGGAAGGGCTGGGGACCCCTTGCGCTCCTGAAGAATCTTTTTGGTGTAGTGGTTAAAGCATCAGACTAGATGCAGGAGACCATGAGTTCTAGTTCTGCCTTAGGCACAAAACCAACTAGGGAATCTTGGGCCAGTCCATCTTTCTCAGCCCTAGGGAGTAGGAAATGGTAAACTACTTGCAAAAACTTGCCAAAAAAAACCCCCTTCAGAGACATGTCCAGGCAATTGTCCAGTCAAAAACTGACTCAAAGGAATAAAAATAATAAATAACGCTCTTATGATCCTCTTTGTTTCTATATTTGGGATCTGGATCATGATAACCTGGGATGAAACAAAACTGGGTTTAGGATTTAAAAAAACAAAACAATTTAAGGTACAAGACCCTGAGCTTTCCCGCTTGCTGCGTTTCCCTCTCTTTTTCACTAGTTTTCTGTGTTGTGGTTTCCTTACCTCTAGGCTCTGTCAGATGAAGCATTTTGTCCAATACAAAAGCAAAGGTGGTCTTTAAAGTCCAAAGGCCAAATTGTTTATTTCCACCATAGAGCACAACAAAATAAGCACTTTATTGAAAGCAAATTGGCTACACTCAGAAAAACACATTCCTTCCTAACCCATCATCCCTAACATGTGTCTCCTCCCCCAATAAGCTGAAAACTCTAATTAAAAGCCACATAGTAGTCAATAAAGCACAGGTAAATATCATTTTTCTGTTTTCTTAATCTTACCATCGTCCATCCTACATTGGCTTGAGCCCCACACCTTTTTCTGAAACCCTTTTATTATTTGGCACTTCTCAGTCTAGTGATGGCTGTACTCTTCTTTGTAAAATCTAGAGCAGAACTTTGCTTGGGTAAGAAATTAGTGCAGTGGCTCAGTAATTTGCATAATTCTCTTGCTTGTCTCCTTTATATTCAATATAAGCATCGGGTTTTTCCAGACCCCAGGCTACACAGTCTTGTTCCTTGTTTGTTGACAGACAGCTGTTAACATCTTGACTGGCTCATCTCCTGCAGTTTTAAACATAGGTATGCAGATATAATTATGCAAAGTCAGCATACAGCATCCATTTTCAACATCCGGAGGAAGCGGTTCCCGGAGTTTAAAAAAAACAACATTCCTAGCAGCTATAAAGTAAAATATACTATGTGAAAAGTATTGGGAGAAATGCATTCCGTAGAGCTGGATGTTATTTTAGAACATTTGTTTGAAAAAGTTAAGAAAGCAAAGCCTTAGATTAGACACACTTTTATTGGTCCAGCTATAAATAATTCCCTCTATAACATTCCATTTGGGCAACTGTTACAGGAGATGAACATCGTTTAAGATATTAATCCTGGTGGACCAATAGAATCTTAGAGACTCTTTTATGGGAACAGCAAGCCTGTGGTTTATGTGAAATGGAAAGAAAAACATTCTGCCTTCAGTTCCTTTGTTTATTTGTATATATGACTACTGAGTGCTGATCTGCTAAGGAGCTGGTATAACTATGTCACAGTATTAAATCCTTTGGAAGGTAAAGTGAATCAGAGACAAATGCATGCAAAATGTTGCAATTAGAATGTTGTAGAACTCAAAAACACCAACCAAATGTATTTAGTGGCTTGGAAAGCAGGGAAGGAGAGTATATGTGAAGCTCATTTGGACTAGCATATTCCTTTTTTGCCAGGTTGGTTTTCACAAACAGTGGATAGGCAATATGTAAATTAGTAGGATCTCTGATAGACTTATCTGTCCTCAAATCGAAAATAAAATTGTTTTATATTTTCCAAAAGTCCACTTTGAGACTCCCAAGTTCTAAATATTTCTGGAAGGGAGGATCAGTAATTACCGCAGCCATATGACAATAAGCTTTTGCCTTGTGGCTCCCTTTTTTCGTCTGGGCTGTCTTCACAATCCTTTTTGGTCTGTGGTCAACACATACATCAGCCATTTCTCTAAAATTTGTATAACTCACGTTGCCAGGAAAGTATTCTCCGTATATCACTCTACAGCTCCCAGAAAAATACGCACCCCTTATTTTTCCCCTTCTTGTTTGTACTTTTGTAGAA
Source organism: Imantodes cenchoa (assembly GCA_027560375.1). Taxonomy (NCBI): domain Eukaryota; kingdom Metazoa; phylum Chordata; class Lepidosauria; order Squamata; family Dipsadidae; genus Imantodes; species Imantodes cenchoa. Next base: position 18,063 of record JANHGD010002160.1, read on the forward strand.
ATGCAAAAGAAGCTGTTTAGGAAGCAGCAAAAGGGAAGGGATAGCTGATTTGTGTGCATTCTTGTGTCAGAATATTTAAGAAGAAAAGCCAAAAGAATGTCTTTGAAAAAATGAAAAATCTTTAAGCATCCTATTGGCAAGTAATGTACAGAACTGTATACTGTAATTCAAACAGTCAGTGACTGGACTACATAGTAGGTCTGAATTTTTATTTCCTGGCTCTTGGAATAAATCCACTTTCATTCAGATTGACAAAGCTATTTCATTGTCTTACTGATTTTAATTTTTCTTTCTCCTCAGTGAACCAATTGGAAAGAAGAGATCTGGTAAGGCCATTACTTGTGCTTTTTTGCTTAATATTTATCTCTTTTCAAAACTCTTTTGATCTGTTATAAAATTATTTTAATTTGCCCACATCTGTTGGCCATTACAAAGCTTGACTGATCTACATGCTTTTTGAACCATCTCTAAGAAAAATTAAATGAATTCTTCCCAAATTGCTACTTGAATTTACCTTTTACCTTTTTATTATCCCTATTTTGTTCCACTTTCAGTATGGAAGCTAATGCGAGGCAGATATGCATATGCCAAAAAAAAAGGTGTCAAGGGATGGGGGTGGAGGAAGGTTTCATCTTTTATCTGCCTTTTTTATATCTGTGATGGTCTGTTTGAGATTGTTGGCTTTTGTTCTAGATTTTCAAGTGTTCTAGATTTTAAGTTTTCCAGAGAAAAGCTGCAACTTTATCTCCTACCAAGTAGCAGATAGCCCAGTATTAAAGAAGATGGGAATAGAATCTTCTCAGCGTGTTTGTAACTATGATTGCCTGTGAATCCTGAATTTATGTAATCCAATGATACCTAACCAAACAAAGACTCTTGACCAGGAGAAATATTAAGAGTTACTGGCAATAGCAAAGGGCATGCCTGTTCCAATTGACAGACATTTCCTTGTGGTTTGGTGAGGCACATATAAAGCAGGGGTGGGTTCACTTATCTTTGCCACCGGTTTGCATTGCGATGTTTCACCCATGCGATTTTTTCTTTCTTCTGCAAGATTTCCCCAAGTTTGTATCTCTTGCTCCTAGGTGAATGGTGTTTGTTTTGGCTTTACAAGGATTCATAACTCTAATAACCAGTTCACTGTTAACTTGAAAAACCCAATTGACATACAATTAATCTCCCTAATACTCTCCCTTCTCTGAATTTATATTCTTGCACCTTCCTCATGGCCATTGTCCATCGTTTTTGTTCTTTCATCAGGATTTATCCAGAGAACGGCTTCTGTCCCTCTGAGAGGTAGTAACAGCAAAACATAACTACTTGAGACTTAACTTTCTTTCTTTCCTTACTGCTGAGCAACACTTGCTGCTTCTCTTGGGTATTCTGATCAGTCATGGCTTTGTAGGATCACTGCTTCCTTCTGGGTTGAGCGTGGGAACAAAAAATAATAATTAAAAAATCCACACTATACAACGGTTAATAAAACCCCACCTGCTTGATTTTCGGCTAACTAGGTAGCAACTCTTCTGCTTTGCTGGTGGCGGCCTCAGTACTGTGGTGATAATCTGGGAAGAAATTTCATAATGGGTTGAATGAAAACAACTTGGGATATCTGGTGAAAAGTAGTATGGTTAATTTGGATTTGGCTAAATCACCACAATTATTTTCTATGCATTCGTTTTTATACGTACAGATGATGAAAATGTCTAATGCCTAATCACAGGATTGAACATGTGTTTCACCTGAATAAGCCTATCTCTGATTATTCATAATTTTACATTCTTCTTCTTATTAAAATGTGCCATTGTCTTTTGAGGTCTTTTGATGGCTTACAATATGTTAATTTATGGCTGATAAATTAACATCAGAATTAAACCTGAATTATTCTAAACAAGAAAAAAACAGTGTTTAAAAACCTGTTCTTATGGCTATGGAAAAGGCAACCGAGGGGTGATGTTCTTGACTCAATGGGAAGTGCATTCCCAGGAACTGTGGCTACTGCAAAGGCTTGGCTCTGATTCAGCATGAACCATGCCCAAGCAGCTGCAGACAAAACCGCTCAGAGCATCTCAGTCATTGAGGATCCTGTGAAAGGATATTTTTCCTAGCAACTTGGACCCAAATTGTCTTTCACTTTCACTCAGAAACACCTTGCTAGCTATTGCAGGATTTTTAGTACAAATGAATTCTCCCAGAGACCAGCCTGGCCGCTGAGTTTTTCACCCCCTGGAAGTTCCGAAGAAAGGAACTAAGGCAGCCCCATCCATGTAAGCTCCATTACAGTAGTCAAGCCTGAAGATATTCTGATTCATGCACTACAGTTCTAAGACCATTATCTTCCAGGAAGGAGCTGTAGAGCTGAAGCTAATAAAAGGCCATTTCCACCGTGTGAAAAATTAGGGGAAAATTCAGATAAAGTACAATTGTGATCCTTCAAGGGAGCAGGGATGTGTGGGATCTATTTGTAAGAGGGAAATCTAGCACCTCCCTGGCATCATGACACTTCATAATGAGCAGCTCCTTATTATCTGGATTCAGCTTCTCTTTATTTATTCTTCCACCCATTAACAACTGCAGGCAGGGCACTCAAAGGAGCTATGCCATTAGCTGCAGCTATTGCAGAGAAATAGATTTGGATGTCATCGACATACTGATAATAGCAGGCATCTTCCAGTGGTTTTGTCTACATGAATGAAAGACAAGAATGAGAGATAGCAAGGCCCACTGAGGGGTATATATAATAGCTTCTGTTTCAAGGAGTGATTGTCTCCAGGGTATGCCATGTGAAACCTGTGTGAGAGATAGAAACAGAGCAAAGCAGCACCTTTCATTTCTTTGATCTCTTGGGTGATCCAAAAGATTAGGTTATGATGGTCAATGACATCAAAGATATTGAGAAGTCAAGAATAATCAATAGAGTCACATTCCTTCTTATAATCCCTAAACAAAGATTGGCCATTGGGCTGACTGGTCACTCTCAACTCACAACCACTTGTGAATTGATTTGAAGTAGATATGGTAATATTCTTTCAGGATTTCCAGAAGATGAGAAATTAGCACTCTGAATTATTTAGTTTATTCTTTGAATTATTTTGATATTTTTAAACTGTAGTTCAAACTGGACTATATTTACCCATTTTTGAAGAGGCTTTTTTATCCAGGCTCTTTCATCAGTTGTTTAATAATTAGTTCTTTGAAGGCATTTTACTTTCCCTCAGAGAAAGATTTACAATATTAACGAAAGCATTTCTATTAACTTGTTAGTTGGAAATATAAATTAGATTGGACAAGAGTTATCTATGTTCAGGAGACATCAAAAATTAATTTAAATCAATTATTACCACATGTTAAAAATGTATAGCCTAATAGGCTATAACCAATTAGGTATATAGCTACTGCAAATAGTAAAAACTTAATGAAGTGAAAATCCTCTTCAAAGTATTTTAATGGAATCAAAAATTCCTCCCAAATAGTATAAAAATGGTTGTCTTTGAAAGGAATCTTAGGTCTCAGTTCCTAAACTTTATATTTGTCAGTTTTCATTTGGCTAATGATTTAGTTTTGTCCATCAATAATTAAAAAGTATTTAAAATCTTATTTCTAGAAATAGGTCATTTAAAATCTTGCCTTTAGAAATGTGTATTGAAGTCTTCTCCAACACTTAATGGTGGTGTCAGTTCTTTTTTCCCAATAATGTTCATAAATAAGAGGTATATAAATATATAAATTTACATCTGCAAGCCACCTAGAGTCACCATGAGTAGTTGGGCAGCCATATAAATTTTCTTAACACATAAAAATAAAAAGAATTCTTGTACAGATCTGTTGTCCAAAACCTATGCCAAACAATGATGGCAAATGTTTGGGTATGTAGAAGAACGGCCATTTATTTAAATAATATACCTCAATGCAGTGAAGTCAGTGAATTGCATAATCAAGAGAATTTCTCCATAAGGTTCTATGGTAAGTCACAGTTTTCTTAAATATTTATTTGGTTTCCAAAATGTGTTTTATTTGACAGTGTCAATCACAGCTTGACTCAAAAGCCCGAAAAGACCTCAACCATTGCATTGTGTCTAAATTATATCCTTTAATTTCATTCATGTTATTAAACAATGTAATAATAATAATTTAATTAAAGAATATAAATTGAAAACTAGTTGTTGATCTTTTTCTCTGGTAGTATCACTTCTGTATACTTATTACTCCTTGAAATAAGTTATCAATGACTGTGTCACATTCGTTTTCTAATGTTGTCGTTCTTTATTTTAACTTGTCATACAATGTTGAGCCTTTGTTCTTGCAACCAATGGTGAGGGTTTTTAAAGTCAGATTTATATATATTTTCTTCATGTCTAATACTTCTACATTAGTCTTGGGCTTTGGAGCTCAGTTTAACGCATTTTGGGCAAAATAGCTTTTATCTAAGTAAGATATTTGTAGAATAATACTGCTTTCCATATAGTTCCTTGATTAAATTTAGTTACCACTGCAGCCAATCCTGACTCATTTTGCTGCTTCTGAGGAGCCAAAAATAGTACGTCAATTTAAGAATCTCAATACTTATCCCAGAAAATGGCCATTTTTTTCCTGCAAGTGTACTTACTGTTCAGTGTTTGGGAATGATTGCCCCGGAAAGAAGAAAAAGCTGCTGAAAATAAACTCGGGAGCTTTTTCCACTCCGTGCTGTTTATTGCGTTGTGATGATGGTTGTAATAGGCAGTTTGGAGGTGCCAGAGCTGCATGTTAAAGCTGCAAATAGCCCCAGGATACTGTGAGTAATTATATAGGGAGTTGGGGACAGGAAAATGACTTTCTTCTCTTTTCCTGCAGTTGTTTGCCTTCTGCTGACCTCATTCTTTAGTCAAACCAGAGGGACAGTTAGCAACAGGCAGGAGACGGACCCTCCAGCCATCATTGTTCTGGACATTAGACTTGGAGTTTTCTCCATTTATCTTTCAGAGACAGGACACTGTAATTAGAAGCAACTATGCCTCTGCCCTGCTCGCCTTGAATATCATAGACCCATAATAGTAGAATCTCATAATTTCCATCTTGGTGATATCCAGCTGTGTTAGACAATTTCCAAGCAACAGGACTCCCAGTCATATCTGGAATACACTTGAGAATATACTGAGAAACCAATAAGAGACATGATCTCTTATTTTCAAAGCCTACATTTAGCCTCCGTTCCCAAGAAGATGTATTCAACCATATTTACTTTTACTTTTATTAAATTTATATACCGCCCTACTCCCGAGGGACTCAGGGCGGTGAACAGCCGACAATAAAATACAGAATATA
>JANHGD010002160.1:61684-73366 GCA_027560375.1 Imantodes cenchoa
GATGGAAGGCTGAGTCAACCTTGAGCCGGTGAGATTTGAACTGCTGAACTAGCAGTCAGTTGAAGTAGCCTGCAGCATTGCACTCTAACCATTGTGCCACCTCTACTCCCTTTAATCAGGAAGATCATACTTAGTGTTGAAACCACATATAGATACCATGAAGTAACTGGTATGAGCTGCAACTTACACAGTCAATATAAAAGGGATGAGGCACTCTGTTCCTTGTGGAGCTCTTTGGGCTAGTTACTAAGTCACTCAGGGAAGAGCTGCGGCAATAACCAATTTGCAATATCTGTGTAAGTTATACACAAGGCCGTCTCTTGTGATTTGAGGCATTGCTTACCCCAGCTGATGAATCATTGTGGTTTACAATAATTTCTCCCAAATGTGCATAGGAAGTTAGAAATCCTGCAGCTGTAGTGCTTTGGCTATGCTGCAGTAGATTTTATTATTCTAATTTAGCAAATACAAATGAAAGCAGCAGCATGTGGAATGATACAATGCTGGCATGTGATGAGGCAGCCTTTTAATGAGAAAAAGGGAATGTCTGTATTAGGGGAAAAGAAGAGTTAAACCAAGAAAATAACGTAAAAATCCAGATGTAATTTAAGAAGCTTGTCTGAAATGAGCAAGACCAAATAACTTCAAATTTAACTACTCTATGTATTGATAGGGGCCACTATAACAGAATAACAGAGTTGGAAGGGATTTTGGAGATCTTCTAGTCCAGTGATGACGAACCTTTTTTCCCTCAGGTGTGTGCGCATGCACTATCGCGCATGTGCGAGTGCCCACACCCATAATTCAATGCCTGTGGAAGGTGGAAACGGCCTCCCCCGCCACCCGGAGGCCCTCTGGAGGCCGGAAACAGCCCATTTCCCAACTTCTGGTAGGCCTGGTAGGCCCGTTTTTCATCTCAGGCTCCAGGGAAGCCTCTGGAGCCCGGGGAGGGCAAAAATGCCCGCCCATTTCCCCGAAGGCCCTCTAGAAGCCAAAAACGCCCCCCCACAACTTTTATGCGAGCTGAAAATCAGCTGGCCGGTGTGCACATGCACATTGGACCTGAGCTAGAGCAATGGCTCGCGTGCCGGCACATATGGCTCTGCGTGCCACTTGTGGCACGCGTGCCATAGGTTCGCCATCACTGTTCTAGTCCAACCCCCCTATTCAGGCAGAAAACCCTATACAATTTCAGACAGATATTTAGACACTATAATCCACAACAATAGTGGGCTAGTTATTGAACACTAAAGACTATATGCACTTCTGTTTCTTACTATCTGACTCATTGGAGACAAATAAAAGTGCATGGGGATCAGCCATTCAGAATCAATGCAGACAAAATTGAAATCAATGGGTAGTTTCCCCCAAAGCAGGGGGAATCATCTTTTGCAATAATTTTGATTCCTAGGAAGCTCACAAACAACACCTAAGAGTCACAGTTACTCCTGCTAATGTTCCCCGGCATCCATTTATCAAAAATTATGTACTTTCTAGTCCCTCTTCATACATAAGATATGAAGTACAAATTATGATTGCAAGTTCCATAGATATGAAGAGGTAACATTTTCATCTCCGAAAAATTTCCTTAGTGAAAAGAGTGAAAATTTATTTCACTAAATAAACCCAGTTCTTTTCATGTTTCTTTTTTTACATTATGCCTAGGAACTTAAAACAATTTGGTTCAAACACTTTATGTGAAGAGGAGAGATGAACAATAGAAAATATCTAACCCTAACCCTAACCCTAAGATGTAAGATAATGAAGATTATTCCTTAAAGTTTCCATAGCCAAATATTGGAGGAGGGGGTGGATGGAAATGTTATGGAACGGCTTGCCTCCAGAATTGGTAGGTTTTTAAGAAGAGACTAGACAACCAGTTGGAATAATATAGGATCTCCTGCTTGAACAGAAGACCTCCAAAGTCCCTTCCAACTCTGTTATTTTGTTATTCTTCAGGGTCTGCAAGAACAGACAAATATGGCTCCTATGCAGGAGTGAAATTCAGCAGGTTCTGACAGGTTCTGGAGAACCGGTAGTGGAAATTTTGAGTAGTTCAGAGAACCGGCAAATACCACCTCTAGCTGGTCCCAGAGTGGGGTGGGAATGGGGATTTTGCAATATCCTTCCCCTGGAGTGGGGAGGGACGCCCACCAAGCCATGCCCACCAAGCCATGCCCACAGAACCAGTAGGAAAAATTTTGAATTTTACCCTGGATTAAATCTGGTTTTAAGGGGGTTATTGCTTTTATTGACTTTTGTATTTGTGTTATTGATTTTGTTGTTTGGTTTAATTATGTGAACCATCTAAAGTCACAAATGAGATGGGTGGCTGGCTATTCAAATCAAATCAAAAATAATTTGAAGAGCCGCTAAAATATATTATATAATTTTCAGAGGAACCTGGAAGATCCAAGTAAGTACAATTTTTCTAAAGTAAAAACCTGTCCCTGGCTAATCGCCAAACTTAGATACACTGTTTTTGTTCATCTCGGTGTACATCCCAGTTATTTTTGCAGATTTCAAGACAATTTGGTGGCATTTCTTTCTTTCTGGGAAAACAGACCAAGGATACAATATTCTACCTACAAATCTATGATTAAATCCAACTAAGAACGGTCAGGTTTATTTTCAAATTAGCAAGCTGAGCAAAAGGTATTTGACAGCCAATTCTGTCCTTTGTGGGGAAGGGGCAGATGCCAAAGATGCGAGGACAAGTACTAACAGCACAAACAATGTTGGCAATATGATCTCTCCTGTGATAGATAAAGCAGATCCAATGCATAGCTGAAGTTCTACCTCTCAGGAGACCATTTGGATACTTCCACAATGTAAACATGCAGCCAAAGATAACTGCTGAAACCTTTCCAAATGCAGTAAAATGAGATATTATACTAAATGAATAAATGGTAAGAAAGGTTTTGAGTTCTGCAAAGGCCGGAGTGTGGGTCATTAACCAATCTCTTTCCAGAGATTCAGTCAGAAGCCCTGAGGGGCCTTAGTAATTGACAACTTTCTATAAGAGAAAATATTTCAGCCCAACCTGGGAATTTCACCGAATTTATATTAACACCTAACCGCCTAACTATGTGGCAGACACGAAGAGGTGAGAAACACCTGCTCTTTCGATGTTCTTTTTTTAAATAATAGCTGTTAGAACAGCAAAAGCACACAATTTTATCTGTAAAGATAAAATTGATAACAGAAACAACAGTTTTAAGGTATTAACTTTTCCTTATATTTACTTACAGGGCAAAGAGATATGGAGAAAGAAAGAAAGAGAAACAGTACTTCACTATAATCTCAGTAGATTAATTAAAGGTAGTCTACAGATAGGCTTAACAGGAAATACCCTCTGGTAACTGAATAGCGCAAGTTTTAATCATAAATTTGTATAAGGCTATGATAAAGCTAAACAGTCTTGAATCAAAGACGCACAATAAAGTCATAAATTAACAGTGTTTTATGACTAAATTGCAACTGATTTTCAGTTACCACTTTCTGGTATAGTAACCTCAATTCAGTATAGCTCGTGTGCTTTCACAAACTTAATCCACGCTTAATACCACTAGAAGCAAAAAAAATTTAATCTACCCCTGTTTAAAGTGGCACCTTGCTCTAAAATGGCTCTCCTTCTCCTATGTTATCCAGTAAGAGATGACAAGTATCTTATTGTCAGACGGTGTGGCTCCAGTGCCATGGTGAAGAAGGTGGGATTTAATGGGAAACGTTTTCAAAAATATAACCTTTTGTACAGAAACAATAGTGCTTCAGTTTCTTTAAACACAGTTCAATATCTTGTACTCTATAAATGTTACAAAGGTGTTCCCAAGGAACAAAAAATATGTGCGTAATTGTCTCCAGGGTCTTTTGTATGAGCTGATTCATCATTGCTAATGAAGAGAAAAGAATCAACACAGAACACTTAGAAATTCAGGGTTTTTAAAAAAAAATAACACAGTTTTCTATGTATTTATTTATTTATGTAGTTTACATGCAAAGAATCTGACTATGTCAAATGAGATGGAAAAACAGCTGTATAGCCAAAATGCCAGCTTCATTCCTAACTGATGAACAGGAAGTTAAGGCTAGTGGTTATTTAAAAAAAAAAAACCAGAAAAACCAAACAGGATAGCATGTTTTGTTTATACAATAGGAAATTATCCAAAAGGAAATGAATAATTTATTTATAGTGCCAAGGCTTAATAGCATGGACACCTGTCAGCTACCCTTTGTGATGGGGATAGGGGTATTGAGTTGGCTTGAAGCAGGAGAGGCATTAGGGAAATGAAAAATAAATAAATAAATATGCAGTCGTGCTGTCCTAAGCATTTTGAAGCAATATACCTACTAACTTAGAATTGACACCCTCCACAGAAGAATAGGAAGGAAAAGTGGCAAAACATTTCCATACATTAATACTTTTCATTGTATGATAAACTGTTATAATGGGAAGATTAATCCCTATCAACCCTAGGCTTCTGGTGAAAGGAAAATTACAACCTCATAATGTGACAAGAGATGCCTAACCCCCAAAAAGGTTTGGAATATTTTAATGCACAGGCAGCTCTACTTAAAGTAACACTCAGTGGCCATACCCACACAGATCAATGTAAACTACAGAGTTACATTTACATAAGCTATCAGGAATATAGTTTCATAGTTGAGAATCTGCCTTACAAGTAGAAGACCCCAAATTTAATTTATGGCATTGATAGATATACCGCAGTTGAAAACCCTCCTGTATTAAGCTCTAGAGACTATTGCCAGTCAGAATGGGTAATATAATGCCAGGTCAGTGTTTTCCAATCTTTGGTAAATTTTGGATGAGTGGATTTCAGCTCCCAGAATTCTCAGCAAAGGACATGGTGGATAAGGAATTCTGGGAACTGAAGGCCATGTATCTGCATATTGCCAAAGCTTGGAAACATTGTGGTAGAGTAGGTAGACCAACTACATGGTAAAAAATATGGTAGATAGATGTGGTAAAATATCCCTCTCTTTTCTAAGCAAAAAGGCATAGAGCAGTGGTTCAAATTGGATTTCATTGAGGACCACATCAGAGCTCCATTTTTGCTGGCAGAGGCACCGAGGGCTGGTCCTTCGTTGTTTCCAGGGTGGCCCCGCGGGCTAGATCTAAGCACTCCGCAGGCCACATCCGGCCCCCGGGCCTTGAGTTTGACTCAAGGCCCGGGGGTTTGATATCGAGGAGTTTGGTGATCCTTTGAGGAAAGGATCATATTTTCCTTCTCCGTGATGGGTGGTGGTGTTTTTCCTGATTTGGATCTAAACAACCTGTGTTGATAGAATAATAAATAACAATAAATGGACTCCTACTTGGGCAGAGAGGGCAGTTTGGAGCCTTTGTTGGAAGGCAAATTCTCATACTGCCTCTCCTCTCACATGATTGTGAACAGATATAAACTAGGCTTCAAGTTCATTATAACAGATTCCAACTTGACTGAAGGTGCATTAGGAATTCTGGCTTTAAACAAACTCTAATTTAATACACGAGGGACAAAGACTAATCCAAACATTAAAGCTGGTTTATTTAGCGTATAATGACAGCATATAATAACATACCAAGAATGTGCTAAAATGCAATTGCATTGGGGTTCAGACTCAAGGGAAAGAAGGCAGGGAGAGTTTGAGATTACTTATACATGCAAACCCAATTTTTTTTTAAAACTACAACATACAAACTTTATCAATGGCATGTAGTAATTGGTCATATAGTGACATTTATTGGCTAAGTCGGTACCAGGCATCTTTTCAAGCTGTTGGGATTGCAATTAAGTCAAGCTGGGAGAATATAATAGGATTTGAATTCTAGCACTTCTCAAAGTGTCAAGGTGTAAAGTACCTATGGTTAACATTGAGCTGATAGGACATTTTACATCCATCACATTAGAAGAGGTGTTACCTTACCTGAATGGTCTTCTCTGTGCGCTGCAGGGAGAGTCCAAGCATGGGATGAACTTGGTCAGTTGCCAAGGGACTGAGTTATTTTTAGATTGAAGCATGCCCTCTCTGCTCCACTGGCTCTTGATGTATCAGTTTCAAAAGAAGGCGGAGTGACCAACAAATAGAGGACATGCAAGAAGAACCATAGCGACCCTGGACCGCAGAAGCCAGGGCAGGTTTGGACTGTCCCCACAGCGCACAGAGAAGACAGTTCAGGTAAGCCAATGCCTCTTCTAATGTGATGGATGTAAAATATCCTATCGGCTCAATGTTAACCATAGGTACTTTAACCTTGACATTTTGAGAAGTGCTGGAATTCAAATCCTATTATATACTCCCAGCTTGACTTAATTGCCTCTTCTCCTGTGTGCTACTAAGGAGAGTCCAAGCATGGGATATACCCAAGCTCAAGACTCGTGGGTGGGAGAAGACTGGTTCCAGGGGAGCAGATGTGGAGCAGACCCTCTGAAGTACCCGCCTGCCAAATGTAGCCTTGGCCAAGGCAAACAAGTCCAGTTTGGGATGTGAGCTTGTGACCCATGGAGGCCGGTTGAAATGCAACAAACAGTGCTTCCAATCCCCTTCAGCCAACTATCGCTGCACTGTCAGAGTATAGCCCTGTGGGGCAGGGACTCTAGTCTATCTTCGCTCCGCTGGCAGAGTATAGCCCCATAGGAAAGGGACTCCAGCTGCCTCAGCTGTTTAGTGGTGGCAGTTCTCGTTAGTGCACCAACTAACCTACACACACACCAGCAGCAGAAAGGTAATGAAATCCAAAATACCGGAAAGTGAGAATCAAAGCAGAAATTCAGTTGTTTTGCTCAAGGTAGCTGAGATAGAAAAAGGCATGTCCCTCTTGCCGATTGAGTTCTGAAACTGACACGTCAAGACCCAGTGGAGCAGAGAGGGTGTGCTTCATTCTAAAAATAACTCAGTCCCTTGGCAACCGACCGAAGTTCATCCCATGCTTGGACTCTCCTTAGCAGTGCACAGGAGAACTGAGACATTTGTGTACTATCCCCTATAAAAGCAATAGAAAAAATGAGAATAAATTCACAGCGTGAAGAACAAAAGGAAAATCTATGGCACTTGAAATGTATAAGGGAAAGTTTTATTTTGTGTCATGTAATTATTCAGAGAACATGATCGGTATCTACTTCATTTAATGGCATTAACAAACATTTACTCTTTCAATTGATTAGGTTCCATTTTTTCCAAATCAATTTTGGTTGTAAACTTTCATCCACTAACTAAATAAAACAGACCCATGAGGGTTTTGAGGGGTCTCTGTGCAAAGTCCCAAAATGCTGAATCTTACCCTGTTAGATGCTGAAAAATTATTGGAAGTTAATACTAAGGTTTTTTAAAACAAATAGCATGATTAATGTGACTGAAAACCATTGGTTTGCTTTTAAAGAAAAACATGAAAAATTAGTATTAAAAATAGTTGTTATGCTTGGTACATTTCTGGTATTTGGCTCTGGAACTGAGAAAACTAGAATGACAAACAACCCCTTTTAAAAAAAATCTGAATTCTGCTAACCTCAGTAAAGCTATTAAAATTCCATTTTAGAATCAATCTACTGTAAACTGTGTTTAAACCAAAAAGTTCCCAAGACATACAAAATGCATTCTTTCCTCCAGCGCATAAATCACTTCTGCGTTTGTTCTCAGCCATACACCAATATTACAATCACATAATATTCATCTCTTGAACATTTGGGAGGTTTAAATTGTTTGGGTCTCCTGAGAGCAATGCAAAAATCTAGTCCAGCTAGTATAATGGTTGTAATTAAAGGCCAAGTTTTAAAAAGCACACACTTCTCTCTAAAGAGTCAATAGGAAAAATGAAAGACTATCTGGCGTCAATCACAGATTGCTACATGATGATTCAACAGATTTTCACCACATAACCCAGATAAAAAAAATCCCACAAGTAAAGGATAGAAGCAGAAGCAGACAAGATGCTAGGGATCAAATACAGCCAGAGGACACACTTAGGAGGAGAAAAAATATGAATCCCTCCCAACATTGTTAATCACAAACAATATATTTCAACAAGAGAAATCTGATTTTTAACTCCAAATATGGCATTAAATTAGGCTCTGAACAAGAATCAAACCACTTACTATGTCTGTCCAAAAGTTCATCCCAAATAGGTCCATTGCTTCCAGCAGCCTGTCCCAAGCTGTGGGAGACTCACTATCCCATAGGAAATGGAAAAATACCTTGGATGTGGAAAATAATTCTTTCTGACCAAAATATGCTACAGCAATTAAAGCATCAGATGGAATATTGCATTTTATAAGGGAATGAACTCTATTTTGAATGCAGTAAGATTCTAGAACAGCAAACTGAATTTGTCTTCTAACATTTTAGAGTATCTCCGGCTGCCACTTTATAGAATAGTCATGTTACAGAAAGACAACCTTATTATCCAATTAAATCGGCAAAGGCAGGAGCTGAATCCACCTAAGAGGACCTGCTGCTTAAGGTGGAAGGATATGCTCTTTCTTGTCCCCACAATTCCCACCTATGCTACATTTTATATGGCAGTATCTTCCAGCTGCCCAACAGCTGATTGTGGTAGACAGCGTTCTTTAGGAAACCTTAGACATTTCAGAAATTCTACCTCTTTTACAACCTTGAGGTTGACTCATTTGTACAGAGACAATTCAGTTAAAGTATTTGAAGAAGGTGTCAAGTTTTTGGGACCTTTGGAAGTTTCCTTTACATTAAAATCTACAAACTGCAAGGGCTACACCAGGCTTTGTGTGGCATGTAATGAGTTACATTTAATAAGAAGGCTGAGCCACAATCTTGAAGGGTGGAATAAGAGGAATGAAAGGGGTATCTTAACTTCTCTTTAAGGCTTAAGACACCGACTGGTGTTATGAAACCTTAACCATACGATGCAAAAGGAACATTAAAATGTTCAGGCTTATCTACCTTGGGGATAGATGGCCCATTTGTACCCCACTTGGCCACAATTCTGAACTTGAGTTATAGACAAAAGTGAAGTAGAATGCAGGAAATGAATGATGCAAAATGCTGTTAAGAGACTGGGTAATTGCCTAATGCAAAGCATGACCCATAGTTTAAGATAATCTCCATATACAAGTTTTGATCTTATACAGATTTATTTGCAAATTGGCTGCAGTAGTTAGAGACCGGCTAAGCAGGGGCCACAATAAATATAAAATAAACAGGTGGGACAAGCCAAACTCCTGGCCTGGTGGGTGGTACTTGTTACTTTTTTTTTACTGTGTTTTTGCTTGCTGCAGTACTCTTAAAATTACTGAGAGACAGAAACTCTTGCCAATTTACTGCAGATCATTTGGAGATCTACTTAAAGATACTGATCTACTTCTGTCCACTTTAAAGCATATGAGACAAGAGCTCCAGAGATGATTATCAATAGTCTCAGAACCTGTCTGCATAAATCAATTTCTTTTTTGTTTCACTTTGCTTTCTCATGATTATTTAAAACTATGTTTCAAATGGAGCCTCTGTTCCCCTTGTGAATATGCTGTGGAGGTTTTAATTAAGTCAGAAGTTACGATAGGGAAAACGTACATGTAATATAATAATTGTGCAATCACTATGGGAAGAAGTATTAGTTCAATATTTTTAGCTTGTACCACCTTGGTTAGTTTCGTTGAAACACCTTCCTTACGCATTATGCATGATGAAATCAAAATGGAGTTTTAAGTGTAGATGCAAATAATTTGGGAGCTATGTACAAATAAAAAAAACCCCGCAATTTCAGCTGCAATTGCTTCAGTATTAACTCTCAAAAAACCAACCTTATGCTAAATCTTTAATGGCTAACTTTTTCAGATTGGAGCAGAATGATTAACACTTTCAGATTGGATATGCATATAGAAATTGTCACAATGAAAACATTATCTGTAGAGAAGAGGATATTGGAACATTAGAGTCATTCTGAGTAGAATAACAGAATTAATTAACATTTTAGTATAGCAGATTTGTATCTCTAACAGTAGTTAGGAAATATACCAATGCAAAATACAGAATCCTGAAATGTTTATTTTTTTAAAAACAATTTAATATATGTATGTAAAGAGGGTTGTTAGTATGGAAAATGTATGCTCTGTACAGTATGTGCTAAGACACAGAACAATCTCTGCTACACTTTTTTCAAGTAAAATCAATTGTTTTCTTATCAAAGAACCAAAACTGTAAAATTAGTGTATGCTATATACTTATTTAATTCTGTGATCTTATCTAGTCACAGGACAGGCCTGTCATAAATTTATATAAGCTGCTTCAATGTTACAGAAATATGATAAAAGAGTATTCATTCTAAATGTGGTAGGCTCTATTTTGAGGTTTCATGGTTCAAATGACATGACCAAATGTAACAGCTGGACTGCTGTTGTAATCCTGACTGCTCTATCTACATTTAAAGTCTTTTAAATGGTAAAATAGTAAATAGTAAGATTCTCCACTTCCATCAACTAAGACAGGGCTAGTTAAATGTCTAGAAATGGTAGAGATGAGTAAGCTATTAGAGATGCTAGGAAAGCGATAGCAATAAAAAAAAAGAGTTGCTGATAACAGATTAGTTTTTACAGATGAAATGTAGAAATCAATGTGTAAAAAGTACATTTTCAAAAAAATATTCTGAATGGGAAATGGATACCATTCATATGCAATAACCAAATTACACATTCAAATATAGTAAAAAAAAATCGGCTCTTGTTTGCTTTTTGCCCGCCAGTGAGTTTCACGCAAAATTGATTATGCCCATTTATTTCCACCAAATGGGCAAATGTATGTATCTATCACAATCACAATCACAACAGGATATCGTACAATCATTTATGTCCACAATACACAAAGCTTCTGCGCATGCAATTTTAACACCAGCAACAGGCCATTTTCTCCATATATTCTGAAACGTGCATATGAAGGAGAAAGCTGGTTATAAGGAACAAGGATCCGAGAAAAAAGGATTCTATTTAATGGTTTTGACATCAAGTTTTGATTGGCTAGCTAACCTTAAAGATTCCCAGAAGAAAAGGCATAGCTCCTTTAAGAGTGAACAGATTTCTAGAGGGAAACAAGTCCAATAAAATCTAGGCTAAGGAAGGAAGGACAATGATAGCTAATAGAAAGGGAAATCTGCAAACAGCAAAAAGTTAATAGAAAATACATCCTAATTCCTAAATCAATACAACCTTACCCTACTTCAACTTCATCATTTTCACTTGAAAATATCAAGAGTCATAAATATTGAAGAAACATCTATGTGGCATGACAATGACTATGTTCACAAAACATGCTTAATTTTATTTTTGAATCCACTTTCTGGGTTTGCAAAATATGTTGAACTAGGCTGCGTTCATACAATACACTATGGCACAACCCCCACCCCACCCCCCAAGATAAAACTCACCAAGCCTGTCAGGTTGGTTTTAAACTTGTGCAAATGTTAGCACTAAGTCTTATGGAATCTGAACAATCCCATGTATAGCAATCTCTTTTCTTCTTGTAGTTTCTCTTGCAAATATTTTGTGTACCTTTTAAGGTTTGGAGGATAGTAAATTTTACATTTCACTTGTGACTTAAGTCTTTCTTTCATATTCCAGATCAGAACTCTATGGGATGCCCTAGAGCAGGGGTGGGCAACTACGGCCCTTTTATGACTGGTGGACTTCAATTCCCAGAATTCCAGCTGGCTCAGGTATTCTG
>JANHGD010002160.1:163648-176502 GCA_027560375.1 Imantodes cenchoa
AATAAATAGATAGATAAATAAATAAATAAATAAATAAATAAATAAATAAATAAATAAATACCAGATTTATCTTAATTCCAAAGAACAGACCCACCCCATATAATGTTATTTCATAAGCTGTACATTTAGAGCAATTATTTAAGTAACATTAAAAACCTGATACATTTTTTGCTGCTCATTTCAGTGGGATATAAATTGTTCTTAATCACACCTGTTTTACATAATTTACATAGATGTTCCAGTTTATCCCATGGCACTAAGTCACAACGTTAATATAAACAAGACTCTGTCTTTGCCTTTTCCAAAACACACACACACACACACACACACACACACACACACACACACACACAGGTTGGGTCAAAGAAGGTTGATGATAATAGGCAAGATGTATACACATGCAGTTAGTGCTCCATATTTAAAGCATGGTTGCTTTCCAAATGTTTGATCCTAAGGCAGAATAGCATTGTCTTATTTCTTAGCTATGTGACTTGGCCTCACATCTTCTTATAAACTCATGAAAGGCTTTAGGAGTACTCGTCCGCTGATGTATATGGAGAATTGATGTAACTTGACACTGCTGAACTAGCTTTTGAACTCCTGCATGAACACCCATTTGCGTTGGTTTCTTGTGCTCCTTTCTTGTGCATAGACTTGCTGCTTTCACCCTCACCGGATTCAAACACTACCGACATGCTGGATTCCATCCTGGTAACTGTGTATAAGCTGCTCTGCCTGGTAGGATGGAATCTCGTTGTCTTAAGCTCCAGTTCATCGTAAGTAGATACTTCAATGAAAGGGCACCATTGAAAAGCTCTCTTGAAACCAGCTCGGAACCTGAAAAACACATTGATTGATTGATTGATTGATTTTAAATTGCACTTCTATGCTGCCCAACTCCGCAGGGACTCTGGGCGGCTTACAGCAATAACAATACAATTTAAAAATAAACATTATTAAAATCACAGTTAAAATCCCCCCCCCTCATTTTAAAACAGTCTAGTCACTTGTCCATTCATGGGCCGACCTTTATAGATCTTCAATGGGGTCATTGGTCCCAGGTCTGTCATTTTCCCAGCTTTCCTGAAGGCCAATAAGGTGGGGATGGCACGAATCTCTGGGGGTAGCTGGTTCCAGAGAGCTGGAGCCACCACAGAGAAGGCTCTCACCCGCGGGCCCACCAGCCGGCACTGTTTGACCGACGGGACCTGAAGCAGGCCAACCCTGTGGGATCTAACTGGCCATAGGGAGGTATGTGGTAGAAGGTGGTCCCGAATATACTCTGGCCATGAGCCATGTAGGGCTTTAAAGGTGATTACCAACACCTTGAATTGTGTTTGGAGACCAATGGGTAGCCAATGCAGCATATACCATAGGATATGTACTTGATATTTGACATATCTTATATAATATTAACATTTTTTAAAAGAGAAGAGTTATTCAAGTATACATTTCTAGATATTCTGAGTTTAGTTCTGGGCTTCACATTCAGGACTGTATACAAACCGAAGTATGTCCAGCATAAGAAACGAATATGAGAGAGATTGTCAATTGCGGTTCTACCAGGAATGGCTTAAAGATATTAAGCCTAGAGGAGGAAAAAAATTGAAAGAGGAACATGATAGTGGCCTTGAAACATCAGAAGACAGAAACAACTTGCTCTTGATTACTCCAGAGGGTAAAATTAGAGCTAATGGATAAAAATTGTAATGAACTTGGCTCAACAAAAGAAGAAACTTTCTAATTGTAACAGATGCGTAGAGA
Organism: Imantodes cenchoa; assembly: GCA_027560375.1. Classification (NCBI taxonomy): domain Eukaryota; kingdom Metazoa; phylum Chordata; class Lepidosauria; order Squamata; family Dipsadidae; genus Imantodes; species Imantodes cenchoa. The sequence goes on from JANHGD010002160.1 coordinate 165,413, forward strand.
CTTCTTAATAGCAGGATTGGAAAAAAAAGGGCTGGATTCCCATCTGTTGAAACTACTAGAAACCTAATAAAACAGAATGCAAATCCATCGGTATCTCTGCATCTAATTTTAAAGAGAGTGTCAGACTGTGCTGCTCAGGTATCAGGGGCTGGTTCACAATGTCTTTCATGCACAACGTCATCAGAAGAACAGAAATAATTATCTGAAAAGTTATGGATTAGATCAGTGGTGGGTTTCAAAATTTTTTACTATCGGTTCTGTGGATGTGGCTTGCTGGGCATGGCTTGGTGGGCATGGCAGGGGAAGGATACCGTAAACTCTCCATTCCTTCCCCACTCTAGGGGAAGGTTATTGAAAAATTTCTATTTCCAACCCACTCCAGGGGAAAGTTGCTGCAATATCCCCATTTCCTCCCGATCATTTGGGACTCAGAAGGCAGAGAATAAACGGGAGTGGAGCCAGTCAGAGATGGTATTTACTGGTTCTCTGAACTACTCAAAAATTCCGCTACTGATTTTCCATAACTGGTCAGAACCTGCTGAAACCCACCTCTGGATTAGATGTTTTAGCAGCCCCTCCTCCCTTTCAGCTGGTCAATTTAGAGCTGGTTTACATATACAGTATATTAGATGTGATCTATGAATAATATTGTTCTTACATGGTACTTCACAGGTGGTCCTAGTGGTTATATTTGTAACAGGCAACCTGGTTGTTAGTGAAAAGATCACTAAGTGAAACCAGAACTGTACCTATGATGTTCAGTTTTTCTTTGCTTTACATAACAGTCAAGTTTGTAAATACAAGGACTGGTTGTAAAGTTGTTTTTTTTAATCACTGTTGTAACCGTAAACAGTTGTTAAACATGACAGTCACTAAACAAGGACTATTTGTATTTTCTGTGGATTAAACTCCTTTCATATAGAAAAAAAAGGAGGGGGGGGAAGACTGCTTTAAATTGTACAGACATGTACTTTCTTACACTTTTGTATGTGTGCAGAATCCCAAAATGCCATTGCTCCATCCAAAAAAGTAAAACAGTTGAAGAAAACGTGTTCATAACTTGTAGCATTGCCATCATTATAAAAAAACAACAACCCCATCACTTATTTCAAAATATGATCAAGCATCCCTGATGAATTGGGTCCTTCCTGCTCTTTCTGTTAGCAGGGCCCATTTGTGTCCTAAATATCTACCTTGAAATACCACTTCAGAGACTGGATAATTCTGTCTACAGTTTGTTGTTTTTTTAAAAAAAGAACAAAATTTGCAGTTCCTGGTTAATATGTGGATCAGGTGGGTGGTATATAAATGTAATAAACAAACAAACAAATAAATAAAAAAGTGGATGAGAAGGCAGTTCAAACTGAAATTTTGCAGCGGTAATTATAAAAGTGCCTATCTTAAAGGCACATTATAGTAAATGTAATGTTTATAAAACATTATAGTAAATGTAATGTTTTAGAAGTAATTTTGAAAAAGTACTTTTAAAGGGAAGTATTTAAAATATATGCAGACTGAGAGTGGATGACAATATAACAAGTTGAGTAAAACAAATAAATAAAACTTCACGGATATAGTTTGAATGCAAATATTGAGTGTTTGAAGTTTGTTAAATAAAAATTATAAGAATGTTTATGGAATGGGCTTAGATCTGAACACAACAAACACTGACTCATCCATTTCAATTACCGCTAAGCTACTGTTCAGTTGATTCAACACATCCCTAATTGTAGCTTGAATGTGCAAAGCAATATTACAAATGACACCACTGAATACAAAAAACCGCAAGGAAATGAAGCTCTCGTTAGATAAATTACTTGCAATATAAATTCATCGTGATTTTTTTTGGATAAATAATAAATGTTTCAATACATTTTCAGTTTGAATTGGAAGACAGAAAGAACAACACAGCAGCATTTCTGTGCCAGATGCAAATCCTGATGGGATTATGTGGGTGTTAAATAAAATTGGAATAGGCAGGTGTTTGAACAAGATGCTGAAAGGCTGTGCTTGTTGTGTTTCTGCTATCATCTAAAAATATTTGCATATATATGGCAGGAATTAATGTCCCCTTTGAAATGTCTATCAAAATGAAATTAGGTACTGATTTTTGTTTGTGTATTAATTTGGTTAAATTACACAGAAAAGTAGCCTGTTCCCATCTGTATGTTTGAATTTTGCTGGCTCTCAGGTAGGGTATCATGTAATATTAGACAGATTCTCTCAGACAGAATCTTCTATTAAAACGTCTGTCCAAAAGAATCATAAGATTAATGAGAGGTCTTATATCTCTTTAATATGTGAATTATTTTCCATCTATATTTTATTTATATCACAAATAAATTTAATGCAATTGTTTTTAGGTGTTGTAAGCATTTGCTATTTCATGTAAGTGCTCAGAGAGTTACAGGTTCAAGTAGCATTTTTAAAAAAATAATCAGATAACACTGATTTTGTACAAGATAGAGATAATGCCTTGTTACTATCATATTTTTTGGTATTGATTTTGATATACCATGCCTGTGCTAGTAAATAAATCTTCTCATATCTACTGTATGTTTCCATTGGTTCAAATTTCATTTATGAAATTCAATTTGGTTTAAACATTATTTCAAAGGAGAGAATTTCAAGTAAGTTTCCATAGGTCATATTGTACTTTCTTAATAACAAGAGTTTATAGAAAAGTCAAACCAGCCTTTCCAACTTTGCAGGATCTTACTTTTTTCTTGTGAGAAGTTGGAAGGTCTGATTTTACTTTTTTTTTTTTTACCGCCACAAACATTTTGGGTTTCCCTACCCCAGTGATGGCGAACCTATGGCACGGGTGCCACAAGTAGCACACGGAGCCATATCTGCTGCCATGCGAGCCGTTGCCCTAGCTCAGTTCCAATGTGCATGTGTGTGCCGGCCAGCTGATTTTGGGCTCACACAAAGGCTCTGGGAGGTGTTTTTGGCTTTGGAGCCTGGGGAGGGTGAAAAACAGGCCTACTGGGCCCACCAGAAGTTGGGAAACTGGCTGTTTCCGGCCTCCAGAGGGCATCTGAGGGGCAGGGGAAGGGGCAGGGGAAGCCGTTTTCATCCTTCCCAGGCATTGAATTATGGGTGTGGGCACTCACCCATGTGCAATAGAGCGCGTGCACGTGCTTTCGGCACCCTAGGAAAAAAAGGTTTGCCATCACTGGTCTAACCTATTCCTTCCAAAATTAGAGCCATTGGAATCCTGTCAGACTTACGAATGACTGGTAATTCTTCTGCATTTAAAGAGGCTTGCTTGCTTGTCTATTTAATTTGACATTTATTCTAACAAAGGGCATATAGCAGAACTTTAGGCACTTCATGGGTAAGAGAAGAAAGTAAAATGGGTAATGCAGATGCCAGTGCAAATGTCTTTTTTTGGGGGTCCTGTTTCAAGGAAATTATGATGGTCACATTTTCTCAAGGTTCTAAGAACAGAGGCATAAGGGTTGTTACAAAAATGCTTAGGCTCCCCCCCCCCCACTTATTAAGATTGACTGACAGGCAGCTCTCTTTTGCTTTTTCCTTTATAATATGGAATTAAAAAATGAGCTGCTCCAGTAATGTGTTTTCTCAGCACAGCTCCCTATTATGACCTATCGCAGGTGGGAATGAGAATCTAAAAAAAAAAAAGACATGTCATAGACAAACAATGCTTTTCATTGCAAAAAGAAAATGATGAAAATGGCACAATTCTGACATTTTTGACAATAGCTCAAGAGTTGATAGTTGCTTTCCCCCATGAATCAATCAATAAGCAATCTATTCACTGATTCAATAGTTTCTCTCCTTCCACCACCCTGGAAATAATTGAACACTCAATTTAAAAAAAACACCTCCCCTTCAACAGTCTATACAGGAAATGTTCTCATATTCTGACATAACCAAGCACCCAGAGTCTACTGATTTTTCTCCCAATTACAATCATTTTTGCTGGAATCTATATGGCACCCACCAAGATTTATTACAATGGTGCAAGTTATTTAATGTTTCACAACAATCCTGGCCCATGAAATGGAGAAATGCACAGGATACTCTCCTTTCACATATGGTATTTCTTGATGTTTCACAAATGGTTATGTGTGTCTGGTATTCTGGGTCTTTTAAGCATTGTATTATTAAAAAATTTATTAGAATTGTAAAAGGAGAGGTCTTGAACAAATGTCTTGTGAGAACAAACAAGCAGAATCCCCAAAAAAAAAAAAAAATTAAGAGATGTACAATTTTGCAATTTTTAATATGTTAAAAAATTACGTAATATTACCCAAGAAGCACAAACATAAATCATCAATTTCTCACACTGGCAATGAAATGAAGACATCAGCAGTAAATTCCAAAGCCTCATTGAGTTCAAACTTAATTTATGTAGGATTATAACCTAAATGAGTCATTCTGCAGACCCAGCTATGCTTACTTGGAATTAGGTTTTATTGAACGTAGCTGAAATAAGGTTGCAATCTGCTATGTGTACTTACATGGGAGTAAACTGTAGGGATTTCAGTGAAGTATTCTTGGGTAAATATACATTGGAGTAGAATATAATTCTTCAGGAGCCTCCCACAGTTGTATACAATGTGCTAATTTGTTTTTGCAAACTGTAAATTGCATGAGTGAACACTATTCATATTGGAAAGGAAATATGTCACTGCAAAAACACAGCTGACTAGTTTTATTTGCTTTATCTTCTGGTAAGGAATCAGCAATAAATAAATAGACAAACAAACAAACAAACTTCTTAAAATAAGCAGAACCAAAAGATGCACTGATTCATTTTAACCCTGAATAACCAACTAGATGATATTATAAAACGAAAGACTCCTTTATAAACTGAACTCTCTGTAACTTTAGGTACATGACTATGTAATTATCCTGGCAACAGAAGTTTTCTGCCATTGCCTTCTTCCAAACATTCCCTGGAGGTTTTCCACCCCCAATACTAAGCAGTCCCCGGGTTATTCAAATCCATGCTCAAAATAGACAACACCTAATTTTTTCTATGTAACAACTATTGCAAGTACTAAACACAGATACACACACACTTAAGTATTGCTGGATTCAACAAAAGTGACTCCCAGTGGTATACAATATAAAAAAGTAAGCAGACTGGGGGGGAAATCAATTAACAAATGCTTATTGTAGAAAATCTATTATATTCAGTGAAGTGTCCAAATGGAGCTGTCAAAATTCTGTGTAAAACTATGGAAAGTCATATATCAGGGTTTCAAACCCGTGTCGTAATGGTGGTGACATGTGACATATCGGGACTTTTTTCCCCCTTTGGTAAACCAGGAGTAGGTGTGGCCAGCACATGACACATCCGGCCCGTGGGCTGCAAGTTTGACAGCCCTGCCATATATAATGTCAATAATGCTGGTTTAAAAGAAAAATTGGTCTGCCACATATAATATTCCTATATTTCCCACGATAAAATTTTATCTCCATCTGAAACACATAGTTTTACTCGAATAAGTACTTTGTTTTATTGATAAAGAAAGTATTTCAGATGTTTATACGGTAGTTTAAATATTATGGACATAATCTGACTTTACTGAATGACAGTGAACTATCCATTTCTTTTTTTTTAATGTTCAACTGTCTTTAACCAAATGAAGGCTGCTTTTTAGACAAATATCTAAATCCATATTTTGAATCTCATTGTTCTGAAGATTAACTACAGCAGATGGATAATATATTGAGGGAACATATGATAAAGGTAAAATACAATAAAACATAATTCCTCCAAATTTAATAGCCTTTAGCTCTGGGTCTCCTTGCACAAATCTTCTATTATCTTGGAATATCTGGATGTTTGTTTCATTACTCAGCCTAGGTAGGATAGAATAATGAGTATTATTAGTGGCAATTTTAAATTCACTATTTACTAAATAGTGAATGTGTAACTTTCAAAAATGCAAACAGATGCAAAGTATCACTATAGATTTCCCCTTATCTGACATCTTTTTCAGGCCTTAAAAAATTACTGATACATCCTATTATAATTAGAAATCCATCATTAGCGTCCTAGAGACTTTTATCTGTACTGTTCATCATAAGTAGCTCCCTGTAATATATAAAACATATATTGACAGCACAGAATTACTCAGCTTTTTTTTTTAAATGAAAGTATCCCAGCTGAATATAGGAACAAAAAGCCTCTAGTATAGACAAGAGTGGGACATGTATGTAAGCCTTTACAACCCTTCGACTGCCAGTTGGATGCAGCTTCCTATGCAACTGATCTTCCTACAGTCGGTGACTTTCACAATTCAGGTAATTGGTGTCCTACTTAGTTTAATCCCAGGATACTCTGGTTTATGACCTAGAAGACCTGCTTGCAATTGTTATAATTAAACCACAGATTTTTCCAAACATCTCTGTAGAGTTACATTTGAGTTATATTTCTCTTCTAGTATGTTGGCTAATTAGCAATTCCCACTGCAGAGATTCAATAGTATTAGATAGCATGTGGGAAGGAAAATGCCGAGAAGTAATTTAAAAAAAGATAGCCTTTCAGAGAATGCAAAAATCCAGTCACTGGAGAGTAGCAAAAAGATATAAAGTAGTATTTCTTTCCATTGTTATCAAGTATTCTGAATTTTACAACCTAGATATGACAACCTTAACAAAACTATAGGGAATGCCTATTTCTTGGATATATTTATACAGAATTTAATTACAATTAAACCCAAACGAGATAAAAACCTACCATAAAATTATGATATTTAGAAACGTTTCCCTATCATTAGTCTCATTCAATTCTACCATTAAAAGAAAATTACTTTGCATGAAAGGTGGGAACAGAACATTTAAAGGGCTTTCTGTGCCCAAATAGACGTGTCAGTTTCAAGATATTTTTGTTAGATGTGAAGCCCCCATGTTCAGCCACATTAAGCTAAAGGTTCCCCTGCACATGTGTGCTAGTCGTTTCCAGTTCTAGGGGCAGTGCTCATCTCTGTTTCTAAGACAAAGAGTCACATTAGGTAACTATAATAGGGACAGATTTGGTCACTGCATTACATTAACTGAGCAACTCACAGAAAAATAGGAAAATGAAACGTTTCTTTCCTGAGTTGTTTGTAAGGAAATTAACTCCTGATTCGCTGGTCTATTACCCGTATGTTGCTGAAGATTTTTAGGGAGAGAGGGAATTCTGTGATTTAACTTAATCATCTAAAGCAGGGGTGGGTTCTAACTTACCTCACTTCCGGTTTGCTTCCTCCCGCGCACGCATGCACAGTGCCAAAAAATCTTTTTTTTAAATCCCCCCTAAAAAAGCCGAAAACAAGATGGCGATGCATGCGCAGTGACAGAAACTAGGCTTCTGCGCATGCGCAGAAAAAAAAACAACCAAAAGTTTTTTTAAAACAAATTTTAAATTTTTTTAACACATGTTTTTAAAAAGAGACGGCGGCGTCCACGGACCGGCACTGACAGAACCGGTTCCGTGAAGTCATTGTGACTTCACTTGTTACCGGTTCGGACAAACCGGGAGGAACCCAACTCTGATCTAAAGCCTCCCCCATATCTCTCTCTCTATCTACAAGTCAATAAATTATACTAATCAATGTATCAATTAAAATGTCAGTGGGTGAGAATCTTCCTTTCTGTTATGCAAGGCATTTTTACTTGATTTTACTTGCTAAGGGCTAGGAAGTGTGGTCCCCAAAATGGAGAAATACTACTAAATCCAACCATCTGGGCTACCCAGAAAAAAATGGCAAATAGCTTCCTGGAATAAGCCAAGAAGCAAAAAGTAATGTCCTGGAGCAGAAACGTTTGTTCTAGGAGAACAGAGTGTACCTTTTCTTAGGCTCTGACAAAATGTGTATTGCAGCCAAAGGTTGGATTATTTGCTCAGATGAGACAATGAAATACTAACCTGCCAGCAGCTTGTTTCCTTCAAATGGCTAAACTGCTGCTTCTCATCTTTTCAATGGTCACCCTGACTGGGGTGGGATAACTGGGATTATTATCGGGGTGGGGTGCGGGGACAAGAGACTAAGCACGATGATCTTGAGTCATAAATGTTTTAAAAGAGGAATTGAGTTCTAACTCAAAAAATAAGACATGTTACTATAGAAGTTCCAGAAAAATCTTCTCTTACATTAAATCACAGCTTGCCTACTCATCAAAATGAAGGAACTGGTTGACCCAATACCTTGTATTGAATTCTGGCTCCTCTTCGTACATGACTTGGCCTTGGAAGGGAAGGAACCTTGAAGGTATATTGAAGCCTGCTATAGATTATTTTACAAGTACGACTGATTATTGTTTACAAGGAAATACAAATATATGACTTTATACATTACGAAAGACTTTTACCTAATGCTTTAGCTTTTCTTTTACTGACAAACATAAAGCTGATTTTATACACATGGATGAGGACTTTCAGTCTTTTCATCACTGATGCTCTAATTAGGTTTGTTTTTACTACATGGACTAAATTATGAAAGGATAAATATGAAGATAAATGAATTATGTAAAATAAGGCCTAATAGATTCTGCTTCATTGTAAGTTGCCAATTTTTTGTAAGTATGTCACTAAGCTCTCCTCCCATGGCTGCACGTAGCCAGCAGAAATGCACTCCAATGTTCTAAGAACTTGCCATCTTTGGAAAATCAGGTGAGGACTTAATCTCACTTTCAGTTACAGATGAATTTCCAATTCGAGTGAGATCATCCTGTATTCATGAATGTTAGCATTCTCATTGGATAGATTGCTTAGTATTTTCCTTGCATCCAGTGCATTCAACCAAGTTTGGGAAAAAACCTCTGGAACACATTTTTACAGATTTACTATCCAATTAGAATTAGCCGGGATAATACAGTTCATAAGGCTTCCTGGAATAGTACCACAGTAAACAGAGGATTCATTTGTTTATATTTTTGTTTCATGAAAAATGGGAAACTATAGGCAGGTTAAGGGAAGTAACTCAACAAATGTTAAGTCTCAAGGTGGGAAGCTGTATGCGAATGGACTGACATTAGAGCTAGTAATTGGTTAGTTTCAGTTTAGCATTGATAATCTAAAGGTGTTTCCTATGAGGATCCAGATCCCCAATTTACAACCTTTCTTGCCCCAGTTAAGTGAATCATTGTTGTTGTTAAGTTACTAACACAGTTGTTAAGTAAATATGGCTTTCCACATTTTGTTTAAGGGGAGCCACATGACCACAGGACATTGCAACCATCATAAATACGAACCAGTTGCTAAGGATCTGAATCAGGGGTGGGTTCCACTTACCTTTGCCACATTTTGCGCACGTCCCCTCGGGCAATTTCACTTCCGCGCATGCTGAGAAGGTGAATTCAGCCCAAAACACAGCTGAGGAGCTGGTCAGCTGTGCTTCAGGTGAAGAAATAAAGGTCAGTATTAACCCAGGGGTGAGTGCGAGGGCTTTTTTCAAAGCACAGAACGAGGAGAAGCCATCCAAACACAGTAAAATTGGCCGAAAATTCAGAAAAAAAGATGGCAGTGAGCACGGACCGGCACAGACAGAACCCGATCCATGCCACCAAAATTACATCACCAGCGGGTCGCTAATGGTTCGGGCAATCTGGTCCAAACCAGGAGGAACCCACCCCGATCTGAATTTTGATCACAAGCTTTTGGGGATGTTGAAATGATCTAAGTGTGGAAAATGGTCATAAGTCACTTTTTCAGTGCCGTTGTAGGTTTGAATAGTCACTAAACGAATGATTGTAAGTTGAGGTCTACCTGTAGTTTCTTCCAGTTTTTCAAAACAAAATAATTAAAAATTCTTTTAGAAATGGTTTTTTTTTTTTAGTTCCTTTTAGCAATAGAGAAGAAGTGCTGTTCTATTACTCACACAACCCTTGGTAATTTGAGAGTTCAAATCTATAACTTGGTTTTTCTTTTCTAACACCCAGACTCCTGTTTATTCAAACTAGAGGAACTTCCTTTGAATTTTCTCATGCTTGACAGAAATTTGGAAACTGAAAATGCAGTTGATTACTTCTTGGCCATGGGAAGATCTTAAGTAAAATCGTTGAGTATATTCTACATCCTCTGATTACACTGAGCTTTTCTTATAAACAAAAGATATACAGGATGAGCAGTAAAGCTAATGCTCTCAGATGACTTTCTTTGGAGTCCAGGCAAATGCATGTCTAACTACAATATACAATATTTAGCAGAGATTCAACTTAAAATCCCTAGGCTCACTTATTAAGATTCACTAGCTTCAACCTCTGCTAAGCATTTTGTTATTTAGAAACACATAGAACGTTTTCTTCTTTAACTGATCAAGTTAGTACCCTATCTGAGCTAATGCTGATTAAATGTGATAGCAGAATTCTTGTATGGGTAGGACAGTTATACTGAGTCTTAGTAGATTGTAGAAAAAATAACTAACTGTAGGGAGACATAATACCAGTTGTCTTTCAGTGTCAGGAAGTTTATTATGCAGAAGATTGGGAAAGAATTGTTCACAGTTGGTCCAGAAAACAAGATAAGAAGCAATGTATTCACATCACAAAGAAGTAAGTTTTGATTGGGTACCAATCAAAGAAGAATTTTGTAACAGTTAACACTGCTGGAAAATGGAACAGATAGCCTACCGTACCATTAGAGGGGACAGACTCTCCTTGACTGAATGACCATCTGGTTGGATTTAGACAATTTCCATGGTCCCTTCCAACCCTTATATCCTATGGTGCTATGAAAAAGATTTATTTGCAATAAAGATTCTGACCAAGTTGCTACACAGAACATCCGAGAATCTTTTTTGTTGTTGTTGTTCAAGATAGTAGCTTGCAGCTTAGCTGCCTTCGCTTTACTCCTGTTGTGTTAAGAGGAAAACTGTTGCACTCAGTCAAGGACCAGAACAGTAACTACTGTAAGTATTAGCTCTAACTTAATTATAAACGAAATCATTTAAGGCAGTGGTTCTCAACCTGGGGGTCTGGACCCCTTTGGGGGTCGAACAACCGTTTCACAGGGGTCACCTAAGACCATTGGAAAAGACAAATTAGTTAGTTAGGTTACTAGACAAACTTTGCAGCATCTTGGCGTGCTTTCGCCTCGATCCTTTCCTTTTTGAACCCAGGTCAGG
>JANHGD010002161.1:41467-55654 GCA_027560375.1 Imantodes cenchoa
CTACAGTGGCCTATAGAATGTATGTATTGTATAAATGGTGTCTAAACTGGGGGTGTTTATAGTTTTAAATTGCTCAACTGTTTTTATTGTATTGTGTATATTGCTTTTATTGTTACTATTTTTTTTCATGTTGTAAGCCGCCCATAGTCCCTGTTGAGTTGGGCGGCATATAAGCACTAACGAATAAATAAATAAATATTTTTATATGGATTTCTTACTGCCCAACATGTTGGACTTGGCTACATCACAGGTTAGAGTCTATATGTGTTTACCCTTGAAAAGTGTCCAGAAGCTTCAGTTAGTATGAAAAACCGCTGCTAGGTGTTGGGTTGTGGGAATAACGACAGGAGACAGACTTCAAAAGGAACTTCTTTACTTGGCAACTTCTCTATACAACCAGCAACTTGCAGTCTGACAGCTAGCCTTTTTATAGGGAGCTATCAGATGTAACAACCATTAGGAATTGAGGTGGACCTGGGTGAAACCATGTATGCAGACAGTACATAACACCCCTCCCCTCCTAGATGGAGTAATTCATGCAGCACACATAATCACACAGGTAGGTGGGGCGTTTAGGAACCCGCCCTGACCTGTGCAACTCCCTGACCTGCAGGTGAGGCAGCGGCCTGAGTGGACAGGTCTGCTGCTGCTGAGCTTGGAAGCTCATGGAAGCTTTCAGGCATGGCCTCTTTGGATATTGGAACTGGTTCATCAGCGTGCCCCCCACGGCCCGTTTTTGGTCCCAGGAGGATGCAGGGAGGCCTGCTAGGCCCAAAATGGGGGGGCATAGGTGGGGGGTAAGAGAGTGGGGGGGGGTCATGTATGCATGTGCAGGGGGCAAATTGCATTATGGGTGCTGGCACACATGTGTGGTTTTGCGTGCATGCGTGCACATTTTCAGCACACTGCAAGAAAAAGGTTAGCCATCATTGGTATAGTGTTTCCTGCTTGAGCAGGTAGTTGGACTAGAAGACCTCAAAGGTCCCTTCCAACTCTGTTATTCTGTTCTGTATAATGAGTCTTTTGAAATCACTCTTATCTGTTGCACTACATCTCAATTTTTCTCATTCTCTGAAACCATTTTTCCATTTTAAAAAACATTCCCACCATTTTTTTTAGTTTAACACTTTGTGGCTCTAAGCCAATTATCCTAAAATATTATGTGTTAAATCTACATGGGATTTGACTGTATAAGATTCCTTAATTTACCTTCCCATACAGAATGCTTTTTGGCCTAATGCTTCATTGGCTACTTTGCAGGAGACAACTTCTTCCGTGCAGATCTCTACCACAACTTCTACTTTTTATTGTTTTCTATCACCAGATAAAATCTGTAAAGAGGATTGAAAGGATAGCCAAGCAATGCTCAGTAATTGGCAGTGCTACGCATCATCCATCTGTCTGCACTCACAGATCCCACCAAGATTTCACTGTTCAAATTAGGACTTGTTCCTCAAGTCTCTTATCCAAGTTCAAGGTGTGATTCCAGAAATGTTATTAATAGTAGAAGATGGTTTATTATGTGCATTATCTCAAAAGCAATCAACATGAGATAGCAGTGAGAGGAACCTCATCATTTTGCCTTCAGATGAATGGAATAAATAAGAGATATTGTGACTGTCCTTGGTTATAATTGTCATTTTTGCCAGTGGGTTGGTGACTTGCTGTCAAACTTCCAAATTTGCCCATTTTTATATATTACTTCTGCAAAAGCCTTGTTTTCTGCTTTTTAAAAGTAAAACATGCATTTTGAGCAAACGTCAGCTTGATAAGAATTGCTAATTATCTGTTGTGTGCAACCAACCGTTCAAAATTCATCTCCATGCATGCAGGAGAGGAGACCAATGAATTTCCTGTTCAGAGACTTCAGATTCAGATTTTCACTCTGAAAACAGGCAATGTTAGCATTTCACATTGACAAGAGAAAAGAAAGGAAAAAAAGAAAAAAATCTACCAGAAGCAAAAAAAGAAAGAGAGCAAGGGCAAGGGTGATAACACCCAAGGTACAGTTACCAAAAGTGTCATTGGTCAATAGAGACAGGATTAATGTAACACAGCTAATGTTTATCTTGAGGTCTCCTTGAAAATCTATCACAATGCTATTGGAGCAATCAACATTCACTATAGTTGTGATGAGACAATCTGGGGTCTGTTGGCCACAAATAAAATGAATGTACTGTCAAGTTAAATTTATATTAACAACATTTATCTTCCCAAATAAGGTTAGGCTAAAGTGATTGCCATTTATTATGATCTATAGCTATCTCAGCAAGCAGAGTTCTTGTATTGATCTTTACCTTCTTTCAATATTTCTAGTAATTTTCACTCCTAGAATATCTAATTTGGATGGGTTGCCATTTATACAGCATTTTTCCCTATCTCCTGTCAAGGTAAGCTTCTGCTTATTATTGTTATTTCTTCCATCCATGGAGAATAATAAGATGGAGGCAAGAGAAATTTTCACCTAAGTGTAATACAAAATCAGAGTACTTAGTAGATCTTTCTTAAATGTTTTGGCATTTTTGTCTTCTCATTGTTCTTTTTCATTCTTATTCTAGCCTACAGCTTTGATATTCCCATGGCTATTTTAAAGCATGAAAACAATCCTATTTTATGACATGCTTTTAGATGGTAGTGAAGCATTCTTAAAGTCAACTCCATTAGTTGAAAAACCATTTTATTTGGCTTTTATTTTATTTTTTTCAAATGTTGCAGGGGAGAAAAAAATAAATGCATGTGAAGAATTGCAGCAAATGTTTATTAAATGCCTTTTAATTAAATCAAATTTAATTGTGATGCCCATTTGTCCTGACCTCAGCCACTTTTGGGAACATAGAAATAAATTATCCCATACAAAGTTCAAGGGTATCTCCCAGTCCAGAAAACCATGCACAAATACTGTACATACCATCTAGTAAACTCAGAGCAATCTGCTACAAATAATAGAGCTCAAATTAACCTTAACCATGCTATATATTCTGGACTCTCTTTCTATATTCCAACTTATTTGTTATTACTGCTGTTATGTGTGAGAGAAAGACACACAGCACCAAAAACAACACAGGGATTGTTATTGTCTGGAAACAAGCCAGCCAGTTGTTAAATTTAGGAGACACAGGATACGGCAATTTATATTTCAGACTATAGCATGTAGTAATTTTCCACTGAAATGGCAGCTAGTCAACAGGAATGGATATCTGCAGTTGAATGTTCTTGCTTCCAGAGCAGGAAAACAGGAGAAAAGAACTAAATGTTGATTGCTGGGGGGGGTGCGTCTGTGTGTTTTCCTCAAGCTACTTTATGATCAATTTTTCTCCTAGTAAGATCAACAATGATCCCAGCTTGGGGGGCGGGGGAACTGCTATCATTAGTAGCAAAGTTTTATTTAGAAGGGAAAATAATAAATACACAGTATTGTAACTTAGAAAGCCAATACCAAATTGTTTGATCCTGTTAACCAAGCATGATTCTAAATAATGAAGTGGAAATAATAAGTATTAAGCAACAGCAATAGCACTTAGACTTATACTTAATAGAGCTTTACAGTCCTCTCTAAGCTATTTACAGAGTCAGCCTATTGTCCCCAACAATCTGGGTCCTCATTTTACCAACTTCGGAAGGATGGAAGGCTGAGTCAACCTTGAGCCAATCAGGATCGAATTGCTGGCAGTCAGCAGAGTTAGCCTGCAATATTGCATTCTAACCACTGCACCACCATGACTCTTAATAAGTAATCAATAAGTACTAATACATAATTAATAAGCATTTATTAAATACTTAATAAGTAAAGGAAGATAGGGCGGGATAGGGCGGCCTACAAATATTATTAATAAATAAATAAAATAAATAAATAACTCCCACATGCATTTCTGAGATTTAAAAAAAACCAGGCGATATTTTAGCCCTATTTATTACATAAATAGTTGAATAGATGGATAAATGGATGGATGGATGGATGGATGGATGGATGGATGGATGGACTGACCGATTTCAACTCCTTGCAATTTAGCCCTTCACAATGTCCTGAAACAGCACTTTGACTCAACCTTGATAATTATATCATTATCTAAATCACTGCAGCTCTTAAAAACATCAGCATTCCACATTAATTTTCTTCACATGAGTTTTACATTTAATTGTGCTGTCAAAAAGATTGTAGAAGTCATCCATAGTCTCCAAAAGTAGGGCAAAAAATAAAAACTAAAAATTGCCTAAATGATTAGCACCTTTTTGTTATACATACATACATACATATGTACCAAATGCTTAATGCAATCATAATGCTTAGAAAGCTAAAACAGCTCACCAACAATGGAAACTATAAAGTTTGAAGGTTTTTCATTTAAACTGAAGGGACGTGAGGAGACAAATGCCAAGAATCTTGCATACTGAAAAAAGGCAACACTGTACTTTGACGTGTCCTTGTTTCATGCCAGAATTTATGACCATCAATTGGCAATATCTATAAATAAATTCAGACCCGATAAATTGATAGCTTTTAATAGAAGACTTTGCCAAACTACAGATAGTCCTCAGCTTATGAATGTTTGTTTAATGACTGTTTGAAGTTACAACCACACTGAAAAAAAGTGACTTAGGCCACTTACTGTGTCTCTCACTGAATTTTGATCAATTTACTTGATAAAAATACAGGCGCATGGCAACAGGCATGCATTAGCATCTCAGGGTCATGGGATCGCCATTTAACCTTGAAAGATGACTTCAATAAGAGTAAATAGAAGAAGCTGGATTAGCCTAATTGGATTGAATTAACAACAGTGATTCGCTTAATGTCTGGGGGGGATATTATAATATGGGTTTTATATCACTTAACACTTTGCATCAGTTTGCATCAGCCTTGCTTAGTGATGAAGTTCCACTGCCAACTAATTTGTAAGTCAAGGATTACATATATGGCATTCACTGCCATCATATTGTTGTTTTAAAAGGGCCTGGGCAGATTCATCGAATATCAATTTATCAGTGACTATTAGCCTGCTTGCTTTCTTTCTTTCTTTCTTTCTTTCTTTCTTTCTTTCTTTCTTTCTTTCTTTCTTTCTTTCTTTCTTTCTTTCT
Organism: Imantodes cenchoa; assembly: GCA_027560375.1. Lineage (NCBI taxonomy): Eukaryota > Metazoa > Chordata > Lepidosauria > Squamata > Dipsadidae > Imantodes > Imantodes cenchoa. The sequence goes on from JANHGD010002161.1 coordinate 46,544, forward strand.
TTCTCACCAGCATTCTTTAAATACCAAGGACTGGGATGAGTAATAGAACACGTTTATGCCATGCTCTCTATGCTTATAAGATTCCTAACTGTGCCTTGTCAGTCACTGGGACACTGTAGAATTGGCCCTTCATGTGATCCAGGAGGTACTTCTAAATATTTTTCTATTATACCAGTATTGAAATCTGTGACTGTTCTAGATTATGAAATATCCTTCCTTCCTTCTCTCAAATCCAGTTTCTCTACTGTCCTACAATTATTTAATAAAGCTGCCTTAGCAGAACATTTGAATAATCAATCCTTATGCAATGGCAGAGATTCAAGTGGACTAGAAAAGGCATGAAAACTATTAATTCAACTAATGCCATTTTATTTAGAAATCAGTGAAAGCTTCCAGGATGAGAATTTGAAGGCAAGGGGTGGATAGGAGAATTTGGGCTTGGAAGAGAAGGGAACTGATCAAAACAGAAATGGAATCAATACTATGTATATTAAAGGTAAAGGTTTCCATATCGTCTTACTCTAGGACACGGTGCCAAACTCCATTTCCTAACTGAGGGAGCCAGTGTTCTCCGAAGACAATTTCCATGGTCATTTGGTCAGCATGGTCATACGCCAAAGGTGCACAGAATGCTGTTACCAAAATGGTACCTATTTATCTATTCGCATTTGCATGCTTTCAAACTGCTAGGTTGTGCACAGCTTGGGTCTCGAATCCAAGCTATCAGCTCTCCAGCTGACAAGCTCAACATCTTTAATCACTGAGCCATTGCACCCTCTACTATTTATGTACAAGTGGCATATTATGTCCACATCATGCCCACTAGTGTGTGTATGTGTATATACATACTGTACATACATACATACATACATACATACATACATACCAGGGGTGGGTTCCAAATTTCTTTTACTACCACTGTGGGTATTACATGTTTTGTGGGCATGCCTTGATGGTCATGTGATGGTGCCTGGCCTCTCCTCACCTCAACAAGGGTTAGGGTGCCTGGCCTCTCCTCACCTCAACAAGATACAATTTCTCTGTCTATTTACTACTACTAAACATCCAAAATATACTATTAAATCCTATGTATATATGCCATATGTGTACCTACATATTACACACAGGCACACAAAAAGATACATTATCTACTATATATATTGTATATGTATAGACACATACACAAACAGCTCTTCTAAAACTACACATTCAACCTCACTTACTGCATTTGGAAAAATACACCCAGAGTCCACTTTCTGCCACACATTTAACCATAGCCTCTGTACATTAGAACATTACATATGCCTTCAGATGTTCTTCCCTAGCTTGCACATCACTGTTAGAGCCAGGAAATGTCATGGATTGAATAAAATGTGGTGAAACTCACTTAATAAAGCTCTTACATGTTTAAATTGATTTGCCTAATTAAAAAAAAATCCTTCTGCAAGCAATTTAGTCCACTAATAATAGGATCTACACATCTGTTTTTGGGAGAACAAGAAAAATAAGTCAGCAAATTAGTGACAACTAGAGAAAATGACAGTCATCAAAGAGAGTATAGGCGTGGTGACTGAGCCCCCTTTTCTAAGACATCCATCTTGTGGCTTTTAATAGCTTTGCCCTGAAGGGATGCAGCCTGTGACCAAACACAAAACTGGTTGTTCCTTCATGGTTTATACAGCAGGCAAGGTACGCTCACATGTAATTAGTTATGGGATATAACATCAAACTCATTTGGTATTAAATATATCTGGAAATCTAAAATCTGGTTAGTGTTGAAAAGAGGACTGGAGAGATCATGAGTGTTCCTAAAAATTATTCAATGGCTTCTTGCTTGCTTTTAGCATCCTTTCTGCTCTTTTACCTCTATCATAACACACACACACACACACACACACACACACACACACCCATTGGAAGAATGGTGATTATTATCCTGAAAGTCACTATTGGATCCTCGCATTCATTTCATGGGAATGTGATTGGAGCCTTTCAGTCCAGTCCCAAAGGTGACCTTGACGACACAGATAAACCTCCAGGTGGCCTTAACAACCCTCTAAAAGGATGCAAATGACCAGCTGTCTGCGAGGATTATAAACCCTTCAATTTCGCACCATCCAGTCAGAGCTGAAGAAGCTTCCTGGATGAGAAATGAAACTTCTTCAAAGGAAAACCAGAAAGTCCAGTTGCCTCCTGAAAAAAAAAAAGCATCTTTGGGATAATCATGACCTGGATGACTGAGAATCTCCATAGGCTTTCAGTCCAGTTCTGCATTTGCTTCTTAAGTCACAGAAATGTCTTGCTTTCCTACAGGCACTGGACTCTTCAGTATAACTGAAGAAAGCCTCCTCCTGTGCAACTCTTCGAGATAGACAGGCATCTGGTGTGCTCGTGAGCAACCAGAGGTTCCTATGGACCCCAAACATCGTATAAGCCCAAACAGCAAAAAGCAGCTTGACTTCTCTTTTATGTTGGCTTCAATTTGCATCTCCCTTTGTGGATCATTTTATGCGAACTGGCATCTCAAAGGGGTGAGCCCAGTTTTTTAAACACTTTTCAGAATATGGGCTTTGACATGGCTGGGCACATTAACACCGTACCGCTTGAAAAAGGGAGGAGGAGCTTCCTGTGGTAGGTTTTGCATGCAGTCTTCTTTAAAGAAATGGATCAGAAGACTATGGATTTTCAAAAGAAACAAAAGAAGAGGAAAGCTCAGGAGAACAACAACTTAATGATGAAGTCTCCTGGATGTTCCATTAAAAAGGGACAGTTTGTAAGAAAAGTACCATATTTTTCCAGACTATAAGACGCACTGGAGTATAAGACGCACCTTAGTTTTTGGGGAGGAAAATAAGAAAAAGCTGATTGCGGGAGTGGATGGCTTCCCAGAGGTGAAGTTTAGCAACAGATTCATTGGTTGTGAGCTCTGTGCCTTGCTTTTTCAGCCTGTGAAACCTCAGTTTCAGAGGCTTTTTTCCAGCCTGTGAAACCCCAGTTTCAGAGGCTTTTTTTCAGCCTGTGAAACCTCAGTTTCAGAGGCTTTTTTCCAGCCTGTGAAATCTCCGTTTCAGAGGCTTTTTTTCAGCCTCTGAAATCTCCATTGTAGCCCTGCCCAGCCTCTCAAACAGAGGTTTCAGAGGCTGAAAAAAAAGCCTCTGGAAGGGAGGTTTCACAGGCTGTTTTCAGCCTCTGAAACCTCTGTTTGAGGGTTACATTCGGTGTATAAGACGCACCCAAATTTTCACCTTCTTTTGGGGGGGGAGCTGCATCTTATACTCTGAAAAATACAGTAGCTACCAGAAAAAGCAACCAAAACTCACATGACACCTTGGTTTGTGTAGCAAAAAAATCAACCATCATGCGACACTAAACAGTAGTAAATGTCTAACAACAAGGGCTTTTGTGGATTGAAATCCTGATGGTTGTCTGATGCTCCCAAATGTTTACATCTTAATAACCCAATTAGTCTTTAAATGTGTCAGTGAGCCAGCAAAGACCAGCCATTTTTAAAGCAAATACAATTTTCAAAGAGTAATAATTACAGAAAAGGAAGAGATGTTTTCTTACTGTACTTCAGTAGTGGGTTCTAAAACCCGTCGCTACCAGTTCATGTGAGCATGCGCAGAAGCATCCTGGGTGGGTGGGAGGAGCCACCCACTACCACCGCTACCGGTTTGCCGAACCGGGAGCAACCCACCACTGGTGTACTTCTTAAATTATAAACGACAATCTCTGTTTTGTCTTATGGAAAGATAACCTTTTCAGAAAAGCTATTTGTGTTCTCTATTATCTATTGCTTATGTCAAAGAAACCCTTTAAAATAATTTTTAAAAATGGATGGGAGAGAGTAAGATGGACACAAATGTGGGTCATTTTGCATTATTTGGGCCTTGGGACAGGCAAGGAATCACTGTGTCTATTATCTGCAAGCTTAGGTTGGTACCAGTAACTCATCTGACTTGGAATAAAATGGTTTTAAAACCCTGGTGTGGAAACTTTCCGATAGCTTTGAGAAAAGTTAAACAGTATGAAACAAAAGACATTTGGCTAAAAAAATTTGGAAAGGTTGAGGTTTCTTATGAAAAATTAAAGTCACAATTAATAGAAATGCGATCAATCAAAATTCCCTCCAAGTCTGATTAATACCTCACACATATTGTGGTGAACAGAATAGCAAAACTCTGTAGTCTGAATGTCTGATATCATAAATTACAATTCTTCCAAATTACAACTCTACAAATTACACCGCTTCTCGCTTCTGAGGATTGAGAGATTTGCTCTTTTCATGGGCAATCCAGGCTTAGATAGATCAGGCAGATACCAGTACATAGAGTCAGGGGTGGGTTCCAACTTTTTTTACTACCACTCTGTGGGCGTGTCTTATTTTGTGGCCGTGGCTTGATGGTCATGTGATGGTAGATGTAGCTTTGAGGGTCATGTGACTAGGTGGCAGTGGCTTTGCAGTCATGTGACTGGGTGGGGGTTGCTGGGCGGTCATGTGACTGGGTAGTTATGTAACTGGGTGGCCGTGGCCAACTTGACATCACTCATGACCACGGTTAGGGTTAGGGTGCCTGGTCTCTCCTTGCCTCAAAGGCCTCAATGAGATACAATTTCCTTGTTTATTTACTATGGCATTTATATGCCATATGTGTACATACATATTACACACAAGCACACAAAAAGATACATTATTTACTATATATATACTGTATGTGTATGTACACACACACACACACACACACACACAGAGTCCACTTTCTGCCACACATTTAACCATAACTGTTGTACATTAGAACATTACACATGATGAAGCTCACTTAACAATGCTCTTGCTTAGCAACCAAAATTTTGGGTTCAATTGTGGTCATATGTCAAGGACTATGTCTGCCTTCCTCTGCATGGCAGCCTTGTCCTAGTAAACTCCTTCTCCTTTCTGGCAATTTTCTTCTCTGTTAGAGGCACCAAAATAATCCAGGCAATGTAAGGTTTCCTGCTGCAGCGGGGCATTGGATTAGATGACTTTTGAGATGTCTTCCAGCCCTAAACTGTGTGCTGTTTCAAAGTGAAGGAAGTTAGCACCCACCCCTCTCCTAGAAAAATGAAATATTCTAGGAAATATTGAAAAGGAAGAATATGTTTCCCTTGATGAGGAAAGGAGAAACATGTTTTAAATACAAGGCATCTCCCTGCATCTCCCTGCCCACCCTTCAGCCATTTCTTACACAGGAACAGGAAACTCTTAAGGTGAAAGGGCATAAAACCAGAGGACTCAGCAGTTCGGCCCTTTTCTCTTCACCCTACATATGGAAGCATGTGATCCATCTTTTCTGTTCAGGAGCTCATGCCATGTGCTCCTGTCCTCCATTAAACCTTCTTTCCAAGCAACTTCCATGAATCCAATGTCTTTTTCCCACTTGGAACTGAACCCAGAAGAATATTCCTTACAACACTTCAAAACAACAGTTCTTTTGTGAATTATTCTTAATTTTTCTTTAAAAGGAAGTTATTTATCAGCCTAACTGATCGTAATTAATGCCTACCTGAGAATAGGTCCTTTGGAATGCATGAATGGCTTAGCAAGTAATTTAGCTCATCTATCTTTGGTACTTTCAGCAAAAGAGATAATACTGGTAGTTTGGTAATGTTTGAAATAGGTAACCCTATTCCTGAATAAAATATCAGAAATTATTTCAAAAAGAAGAATGAATCCACTAGCATTAGTCAAATACAAAACCTGCTGTTTCAAACATAAATTACTAATTAAGTATACTTTAGGCGAAATGTGCAGTGTGAACAGATCAAATCCGATAGGGGTGTGTGTCTGTGTGGGTGAGAGAGAGAGGTGTGTGTGTAAAACAGCAAATTTATGCCAAACTGTGATATTTTCTGCACAGGGACTAAAAGTTGGCAGGTTGAAAACCTTTATCAATCTTTGCTAATTGTGAGTTTGACTAGCTTTTGGAACTTTTCTTCCTTACACTGCAAGTTCTTTTCACTATAAAAGGCAGAAAAACAAAATAATCAGTCAAGGGAGAAACACACACCATTTTGCTAATTGCACTGGAAGACATTTGTGCAGAGCTTTAATTGGGTGCATGCACCATTACTGGAAGTCTTTTAACAACCCAGATTGTAAAACTATTCTCCAATAAAGGACAATATTTGTAGTTCAGGGTTGAAATGAGGGGTCCCTGGTGCTCTCTTGAGTTTATTTTCTTGCACCAAGGCCCCTTCAAAACTTTCCTCTGATATGTGTGTGTAAGGGTTGAATTGGTTGGTAAGCGCTATCCAGGTAGTCCTCAACATATGACCAAATTTCTGTTGCTGTGAGACCTTTGTTAACTGAGTTTTGCCACATTTTAGAACCTTACTTGCCACAGTTGTTAAGTGAATCAGTGCAGTGTTAAGTAAATAACATGGTTGTTAAGTGAACCTGGCTTCCCCATTGACTTCGCTTGTTAGAAGATTGTGAAAGGTGATCACATGACCCCAGGACATGGCAACCATCTAAATATGAGTCAGTTGCCAAGCATGTGAATTTTGATCATGTGACCATGAGATGGGATGCTGCAACAGTTGTAAGTGTAAAGACTGTCACTTTTATCAGTTCTGTTGTAACGTTGAATGGTCACTAAATGAACAGTTAGTCAAGGACTATCTGTAGATCACCCTTGTTTTTGGTACTGTTAGAAAGTTGTGACTATCTTATGTTTGTCTGTGTAAGCTCTGACCTGTTTCACATAATGCCAAATCCCATGCCTGAAGTACATGATAATTAATCATACCGGTACTAATCATGTTCTTTAGAAAACCTTCCAAATTTTTTATTTATTTATTTGTTTGTCAAAACATGTACAAGATAGCAGGTATTTGGTATAAACATAAACAAAAGCGAAGTAGGTACAGGTAAATTTGGACAATAGGACAGTAAGATAGGGACGGTAGGCACAATGCTGCACTTATGCACGCTCCTTACAGGCCTCTTAGGAATGGAGTGAGTCGACTGTAGATAATCTAAGGTTAAACTTTTTGGGGTTTGGAGAAGAAACCAAAGAGTCAGGTAGTGCATTCCAGGCATTCATTACTCTGTTGTTGAAGTTGTATTTTCTGCAGTCGAAATACAATTGGTTGAAATACAATTTAATTGGTTGAAATACAACCAATTAAAGAGAATATTTATAGCTCAGGGTTGAAATAAGGGGTCCTTGGTGCTTTCCGAGTTAGTTTTTTTGCAGACGTTTCATTCCCAAAAGTAGGTAACATTATTAGTGCTAGTTATAATCACTAGCACTGATGATGTTACCTAATTTGGATAATGAAAGCTCAGAGAGCAGCAAGGACCCCTTGTTGAAATACAACATTTGGGATCCTTTGCTACTGGCCATGCTAGCAGGAGCTTCTGCAAATTGTAATTAAACAAGACTGAGAAACCAAAATATCCTCACTTTGTCTGGATGTGTTTTAGAAAGTTGCTTTGGATCCAATCAGGTTATTTATTCTTTTAGGCAAGCTCTCTGCTCTGGTAGATAGCAGCTTCCAGGTTTTCAGACATAGAATAGTTTCTTTTTTACTGTTCTTTTTAAGCAGAGATGCTGGAGACTGCTCTGAGATTTCCTACTTGCTAAGGAGATCTTCTGTCATGGTCCTTATGTTTTAGAACTTGCCAGACGCCTGATACTATCACCAACCACTATCTGCCATGGGTAAATGTCAGCCTTATTTGATGTGTTTATATTCCTTTATGTCTTGCCAAAGAAAAAACAAGATGTTTCCACATAGAATCTCTAAATATTACCTCAGAACTACTTAGCTGCAGCAAGATGGCTGCATCATATGCCTTCAGACCAGGGGTGAAATCCTCCCGGTTCGCGTAAGCCTCTTCGTCAGCTGACAGCTGATCGCCTAGGCAGTTTGAATAGACCGCCAAGGGATCGCGAGGCTCCACCCACCTGCCTGGGCACTGCCATTTCCGTTCTTTTACCCTTGCGCAAAGGGTAAAAGAATGCAAATGGCAGCGTCCAGGTGGGTGGGCGGAGCATCGCGATCCCTTGGCGGTGTATTCAAACTGCCTAGGCGATTGGCTGTCAGCTGACAAAGAGGCTTATGCGAACTGGGAGGATTTCACCGCTCCTTCAGGCCTTGCTTCTATCCTGGAGAATCACACCAGGGGTGGGTTCTAACTTACCTCGCTGCCGGTTCTCTTCCTCCCGCGCCACATGGGTATATTGCAAGGCACACACGTGCTTTGCACGTGCGTATATGTGCAATACTGAAAAACCTGTTTTTGTTTTTTTTTAAGGACAAAAACAAGATGGCAACCACATGCACAGTGCCGGAAACTTGGCTTCTGTGCGTGCTCAGAAGAAAAAAAAAATTCCAAAAAAAATTCCAAAAAAAAAAGATTGCGGTGCCCATGGACAGGCACTGACCGAACCAGTTCTGTGACATCATCATGACATCACCAGGGAGTTGCTACTGGTTCGGGTGAACCGGTCCGAACCAGGAGGAACCCACTTCTGAATCACACATATTTTTTATGACATGATTTATTCCATTGAAACAATCTATTTTGTCACATGATAAATGTTTTGTTAATTTTCTTATTCTCTTGCACAACAGACATGCTTGTGATAATTAACTCATTAATCAGTGCAGGTTTATAGACCATCAGATTTATATATCCTTTGAGATGAGAACCAATGCACCATGATTTATCTCTCTTGGTTCAGAAGTGGGTCATGCAGAGAGCATATAGTAAGGTGACCCTTTTGTGCAAATCATATCAAAACATGTGTTGAATTAGACTACAATGATTATATTTTGTATGCAACTGTTCTGAGTTTTTGTTATTTGAAAGCCCAGATTTTAATTTTCCTTTTTAAAAACAACAGCTGTTGTTACTGGAAGTAATTTACCCATGCAGGTAGAAGAATGCTCTTCTAAGTGTTTCAACATCACAATTTTTAAACCATGGGGGCTTTAGGGACCCAATCAGGGGATGAAATGCTCTTGGTTCACTTGTGCATGTCAGTTATTGGCGAGTTGGTCACGAAGGAGTTGTGAGGCTCCGCCCACCTGCCTGGATGCCGCCATTTGGGTTCTTTTACC
>JANHGD010002163.1:169835-182673 GCA_027560375.1 Imantodes cenchoa
AAAACTGCTTGTGGCTGGGTGACTAATGGGGGGGGGGGATGGATGGAGGGTAAAAATAATTGCCTGACCAAATTTCGCTCCCTCCTCAACCCAGGTAATGTTGCTGCTTTATTATCCCAGTTCTTTTAGGTAATTTATTTAAAGTAACAGCAATTACAAAATAATATCTTTTTGCTTTTTTATATCATAAAGTTAGCCAACCAATATCCATTTTTTCTTTGTCTAAATAAAATACATTATTGATAGAATCCTTGCAGCATTTTAAAAGTGGCTAAATGCCAATCTAATCAGATCAATATATCAGTTAGTATGAGGCCCATAACTCTTTTCTGACTCATTTCAGAAACTATGTTTTCTTATGGTACGAAAGAATAATATTTTTATTTAAAGACTTTCCAGTCACACAGTAGTTGTGGGAAATAAGTCTTTCACAAGGATTCAGAAAGCTTGATCTATCTTTGAAATGATTTCCTTAGAATAACTAAATATTTCATTCAGTGAGGTATGAAATATTCCTTCTAATATGAATTATGTTTATGCATGCTTTATTTACTTGGGAGCGCTTGACAAAGATAACTTCACCATTTGATAGACTATATTGTGGTATGACAGATTATGTAAATAAATGTACAGAGCACATCCCATAAGGTTTCAAAATGAACAGCTTTTCTATTTCTTGGTATCTCTGGTATCTCTGGTGCATCCATAGAAAAAGTCTTTGATATACAAGGTATAAATTAAATGTCTCCATAAAATCACTTATACCTTCAGTCCAGAATACAGATAGTTCTCGACTTACAACCACAATTGAGCCCTAAATTCCCATTGCTAAGAAAGATAATTGAGTTTTGCCCCATTTTTTAAATCTTTCTTGCCAGAGTTGTTGAGTGAATCACTGCAGCTTTTAAATTCGTAATACAGTTATTAAGTTAATCTGATTTCCAATGACTTTGCTTGTCAGAGGGTCGCAAAAAGTGACAACACAATTTTCAAGGGTCTGTGAAAATTAGAAAATGATTGAAACAGCTAATACTGATAGTATTTCAGTTTTTAAAAAGTATATTAGAAAGACTTAAAATCTTCCCTTGTTTTCTTTTGTTTGCTTTCTCCCTAAAATTATTGTTTTTCATATCTCTTTGACATAGTGGATCCAGAATATTTCTTTGTTTACTACAAAGCTGCTGGTTAATAGATTTCAGAATTAATTCCTGCTTTTTTTAAACAGGCAAAAATTGATTCATTCAGTAGCATGAACAGAACAAAAAAAAAGTAAAATATAAACAAATGCTTATTAGATGAGGGAACATTCAGTTTTGCTTTATTTTTAGTATTTGCTCTGCTTGATGGCATCCTGAGAATGAAAATAAATTACTTCATTCAGTATGTATTTGAGCACAATTTGGGAATAAACATTTATCAGATGAGGGAACAAAAACAAAACAAAAATGTAAAATATTTTAAAGTAAACTTCATTGATAAATGGGCAACTATTGTCCGAAGAAAGTGTACTTTTATAAGCAATATACTATATACAACACATTTCATAAAATAACACATGATATAATTGGTAAAAGGGAGGTAAAATTTAAATACTGCCTACATTTTCATTTTTTCCCTAAAATCCTCCACCTGCCAAAAAGATACTAAGAAACACATTTGCTCATATTTATTCCTCATCGAGAAAGCTGTTTGCAACATTCGGCAAGTGCCTTCGGACTGCTTTCTGCCAGGTTACTAAGATGACTTATTATCAAACAACTCCATCTCGTACCATCCTTCTCATTGGTTTTCTAGTGGAAAAGATTTTGGAAGTGTATATATTAAAGAGATCATTTACAGACAGGCTAAAGTACTTAGGCAATGTAAGCAACTGCTTTTTGCTTTTCGGCACTCTTGAAAATCATTCTCCCGACCCACCCCCATTTCCTTACTGCATGGCGCTAATTCTGCAACAGTTATTGTGCAGCTATTGTGCAGTTGCAACAGGTACAGTCACCATTTTTAAAGAATTGTTTTGAATCGTGTTCCTCACACTAAATTTAGGGAGAGGAGCTTAACAGATAGATCGGGACATATCTAAAGCATCTTTACAACTTCGCACATTTTGTGCAGAAGCCAGCATTAGTCTTTACTGAATTTGACAATGCTGCTTTCTTACCCTGCCTTGACATTCTCTTGCACACGTATATGTATATACATTCCTTTTAGTTGTTGCTGTGAGAACTCCCCATCTGGTCTGCAAACTGTAGAATTTCCTTTCCCATCTATCTCAGAAATATAGTCCCATGACCCAAGAGGTCACCATCTGCTCAGTTACACTGGCACAATGCCTAGTATGCTCGAGGTAATGCCACCATCCTTTCCTCCAATTGTAAGCTCCCAATGAGCCAGACATCTACCAAAGTGTTCACATACAATGAGGCAGCTCCTGGCGAGATTAGAGTTAAGACACCCACAGAAAACTCCCTTCATCTACAGTAGCCTAGGATGTGGGAATGACCAAAGACTCATGCAGCTTCTCTTAAACAAAAGTCATTCTTAGAAACAAAGAGGTTTGTGTGATGTGCTAGCATCATGATAGCACAATATAAAACACACTCGCTTTCTCTCTCTCTCTCTTCTCTCCGCTCTCTCTCTATTTTTTTCTCTCTCGCTCTCTCTCACATACACTTCCTTGGGTCCAGCATGTGTGATTCCCGATACTTCTTTTAATGATCTTTGTGCACAAATCAATACTGAATCTACTCTCATTCTTTGGAAGCTCTAGAACAGAACAAATAACACTCAATATAAACCAAAATTGGAGTTTTCATTGAATGCTATTAGTATCATTTACAAACAAAACTCTGGGGTTATGTTTCTGAGCTATCAATGGCAAAATCAAGGCAAAAGGTCCCCCCCCCTTTTATTTGGCATCTCCACTAAAATATTCTAGAGAAATATTACTAAAGTACTGTATTTCAAATACATTAAGAACATAGTAAAAAGAATTATGAAGAATATATTTTTACATTTTGAAAATTGTTTAATAAAAATCCAAGATGAATTTACCAAGCAACAAATAGCTGAAACCTCCAGGTAACATGGGAATTCCCAAATAACTAAGTCAGGTTTTGAGCTTGTAATGCAGTTGTGTAAAGGGGATGCATTGGTAAATTCGGTAAGATTCAGCTTGTTCTATTTGAGTGAAGGCCAGGGTTGAAAGTCAAAAATTTCCCCTACCGGTTCTGTGGGCGTGGCTTGGTGAGCATGGCAGGGGAAGGATACTGCAAAATCTTCATTTCCACCCCACTCCAGTGAAAGAATACTGCAAAATCTCCATTCCCACCCAACTCTGGGGCCAGCCACAGGTGGTGTTTGTCGGTTCTCTGAACTACTCAAAATTTCCGCTACTGGTTCTCCAGAACCTGATGAATTCCACCCCTGGTGAAGGCTTATAGTTAAAGCTATGCATGTATTGCCTTTTCACCAAAATATATGGCCAATGCAATTCTAGCTAATATTTATAAAGACATTTTAAAATTCTTACTAGATTTAATGATATTAGAAATTTGGCTTCTGAGCAGGCAGCACCACCATGACCAGCCCAAAATAGAACTATTCTATTTTGCTCACTGGAACTGGTATCATCAGATAGGTATAAACATGATGTACTAAAAAGAAATCAATATGAAGCAATAGTAATATAAATAATAATTTAAAGTTGTATGCCTTTCAATCTTTGAGACATACAATGGGTTATAATAATATAAACACAATAAATATAATAAAGTGTTTGTGGTAAAAACATTAACCCACAACATCAAATAACATAATACAAAATTTAAAGAGATGAAACTCCAAAAGGACAATTATAGTATATAACAAATAAACAGTTTTACTTAGTCCAAACACTCACTGAATGCCCTCTGGAAAAGTTCAATCTTTACTAATTTCTGAAGGGTGTCAAAAATATGAGATCCTGAAGCTCTATATTTTCACTGCCCTTCCAAATGCTATATTAAAAGACAGATATAATTTTCCTTATTTTTCTAGCTCTATGAACTTTGGGGTTGGCAGTTGATTGCCCAATACTGCAGATTATATAAATACAGAATTATTACTTGAATTTTCCAAATTCATGTTTATACTGACAGCAGGAGTGTATGAATTGTTATGTATCAGCATTATAATTTGTGTTTTACATTGACTGTATTCATACATAATGTTAAGGGAAGAGGTGGAACATGGACCCCAAATTTCTGAAGAGTAATTGTAATGGTTTATATTGAAGAATTTTCAATTTTTTGGAAGGGGAAATATTTTCTTTCTTTCTTTCTTTGTGATGCTTCTTTATTTGTAAGAAAATTGGAAGACAACCAATAACAATGGATTAATGGTTTGAGCCTTATGATAAACAATAAGCAGTTTATAGTTTTCTGCTTGTTTTCTCCAGATTTGGCACTACAGTTATAATAAGAGCAACACACAGATCTAACTCAGGGGCAGGGTTGAAAAGACAGAAGCAATGACCAGTCTTCCAAACAGGTTTAAAATGTTCTTGATCCTGAGAAAATAGCATATCAAAGAACAATCAACAATATAATATTTTTATACTATATTAGTAATAAGCACATTATTAACACTGGATAATTTTGATATAAGTATTCATTTTGGTGCTGTTTTTTTAAAGAAATGATACCCCTTTCTCCTGAGGAGAAATGTTTCAACAAGCATACTATATTGGGTTTCTATGGTGTTCCAAACCTCAGACAACACCAAAAAAACCAACAACCCCAGTCCATACTTCAGAGGCGCTGCAGTGCAGTTCAAAAAAGTTGTGAATCTTTCCAAATCTCCTCAGTTCAGAATGGGATTTGGTCAAACTCAATACATATTCCTAAGGATGATAAATGAACTATATCCAGGGTACAAAAGATTCCCTAAACATGTGTAGTATTTTTCTTCCTTGCTTGCTCACATAAGCGGACTAACAAAATATTTTCACTTGTAATCTGCATCATCTTTCTTTCCACGGACAGAAAGCAGCCATTTAGCAAAGCTTCATTGTCCCTAGTACTAAGAATAAATATAATTCATCATGCCTATTTAAAGAAGGATTAGAGACTGAAAACACACAGCAGCCAGTATGAGGAAAATCAAGAAAAGACATTTCATACAGAATAAATATTAAAAGATCCTTGCTACGATAATAGATCACACGACCAATTCAAACCACGGGTCGGTTCTAATTTACCTCGCTGCCGGTTCACCTACTCCCTTGCTGTATGGCCGCACCTCGTGGGCGTGTGTGTGTATGCACAATGCCGAAAAATCCAAGAAAAAAAGCCGAAAACAAGATGGCGACCGCATGCACAGTGCCAGAAACTCAGCTTCTGTACATGCTCAGAAGAAAAACAAAATTTAAAAAAATTCAAAAAAATAATTTCCAAAAAATTCAAAAGAAAAGATGGCGGCATCCACAGACCGGCACCGACCGAACTGGGTCGATGACATCATCATCACCAGCTGGTCGCTACCAGTTTGGGAGAACCGGTCCAAACTGGTAGGATCCCATCCTTGAGTTTTATATCCTATCAGTGAGGATGCAACAGAAACAGGGAATTAGAATCACACTGAATGTTATAAATCATGGTTGGGGCTGGGGAATTCTGACAGTTGAAGTCCATAAGTCTTAAAAGTTGCCAAAGTTGGGCACCCCTGCTCTAAAGGTTATCTGTGGGACCACCTTTCCCTGAGGACATCTATACATATTACCAGCTCAGATAATGTGTGCATTCTTCTAGTCCCTTCTCTTAAGCATCATGGGTTCTTTTACCACTTCCTCTGCTTTGTCAAATTCTAGTAGATAGTTGTATATTTTAGATGTTAATTTTCCTTCTGGACCTACCAAAAGTTTTCTCTAATTGTTTCAGTTTGAGTTCCATTCCATATTCCTCTACGTTCTTCTTAAATTTGGATTGTACCTGTAAGTATGGCCACCAATTAATATATATTTCTTGTTCCTTGTTTCTAAATGTTCTCTGGGAATCCAGAATTTTATTATATCTATATGTTCTAGCAATATCCAGTGTATTGGTGTAAATCATTGCTTCCATGGTGGATAACATCCTGGAATCTTCATGTAATGTTTGTTCCTAATGTCTTCCCAAGTTTGTATCAACGAATCTCTTATTTTGTGTCTAAAGAAATATGAATGTGGGTTTTTTCCCTGATCCCACAAGAACGCGTGCCACCCCCTTTTGCAGGTCATGTCCTTCTAGTGTTAAGATTCTTCTATTTTTTAAGTTTACTCAGTCTCTAATCCATATCAGTATTGCTGCTTTATAGTAGAGCTCCCACGCCAGGAGTCCAAAGCCACCCCTACTTCTGCTATCTTGAAGTGAAGATAGTTTTATCCACGCCTAATTAGTTAATCAAACAAATTTTGTAGTTATTTTATGTAAATCTGTAAAAAAACCTTTATCTAATTTTATAGGAATTGTTTGGAATAAATAGAATAATTTAGGTAAAATATTCATTTTGATAGTTGCTATTCTTCCTAATAGTGATGTGAAAATTGTAGTGTTTTCCAATTTTCCAAATCTTTCTTTATTTGTTGAACTAGTTTTATATAATTATCATCTTTTATTGAGGAGCATCTTGCTGTTAACCAAATTCCTAAATATTTGATCTTTTCAGTAATTTGTAATCCCATTTCCTCTTCTAATTTTTTTATCTGGTTAATTGTTAAATTTTTAAGTAACATTTTAGTCTTTTCTTTATTAATTTTAAGGCCAGATACTTCTCCATATTTTTCTATTTCTTGTAATAAAATAGGGCCAGTTTCCAGTGCCTCCTCAATGAAAAATACCAGATCATTGGTGAAGGCCTGAACTTTATATTCTTCCTTTTTAATCCTTGTTCCTTTTATTTCTTGATTTGCTGTTATTCTAATTAATAGTGTTTCTAATGTCACTATAAAAAGTAAAGGTGACAATGGGCATCCCTAGCACACTCCTTTTGTTATTTGAAATGTTTTTGTAATATTCCCATTCAATAATACATTTGCCTTTTGAGTAGTATATATTGCTTCAATCATATTCCCAAATTTATTTCCAAAATTCATGCCTCTAATTTGTTGAACCATAAATTGCCAATTTAGATTATCGAATGCCTTTTGAGCATCCAAAAAACTAGGGCTGCTTGTTTTTCTGGGTGGGCTTCGTAGTACTCTAATATATTCACTATTATTCTTATATTGTCTCTTATTTGTCTTGTTGGTAGGAATTCATTCTGTTCTGTGGTTATACTTTCATTTAATAATTTTTTCACTCTTTCTGCTATGATGTTCATGAATATTTTATAGTCAGCATTGAGGAGTGAAATTGGCCTATAGTTCCCAATTTGGTTCTTATCTGCATGAAATCAAGGTGATATATGCCTCCCTCCACAATTCCGGTAATTTTGCTTTGTTCAATGCTCCATTATATACTTCCAATAACGTTGGTTCTATTAGTTCACCCATATTTTTATAAATTTCCCCTGTGATGCCATCTGGCCTTGGGCTCTTATTAGTCTTTTGTTTCTGGATTGCCTCTTTTAGCTCTACTAACATTATTTCTCTATTTAAAATCACTTTTTTCCCCTCCTCTAATAATGGCATCCCTTCCCCCTTCAAAAATTTCCTTTGTACGCTAGCCATCTCCCTGGCTTATTGGCATGTGCGAAGAAGTTTTGTTTAGTAAATTTTAGGCTTCTTGCTATATCATCTTGTTCCAATAAATTTAGTTTAGGTTTCACTAATGCCAATGATCCTTTAATTTGTTCATTGCCTGCATTTTTTTGGGGGGAGTTGACTTTCTGAATTTCCATTTTGTTTCTTTAATATATTATATTGCTTCCATTTCTCCTTATTTTTTTTGCTACGTATGCTATCGTTATCCCTCTTATGTATGCTTTAATTGTATCCCATAGGTTGGATAGTGTAGTATGTTGGTTTTTATTTTCTTTTAGAAACAGTGTCAGTTCTTTATTAATCGTTTGGATACATTCCTTCTGCTTTAAAATCTGGGGGTTTAGTGTCCATCTTCTATTCTTTTTTTCTTTGGCCTCTCCATACTATTTCATGAGGGTTATGGTCTGGAGAAATCTCTATCTTATC
This sequence comes from Imantodes cenchoa, assembly GCA_027560375.1. Taxonomy (NCBI): domain Eukaryota; kingdom Metazoa; phylum Chordata; class Lepidosauria; order Squamata; family Dipsadidae; genus Imantodes; species Imantodes cenchoa. The sequence continues at coordinate 177,979 of JANHGD010002163.1, forward strand.
AATTCATTCAGCTACTTCCTTGTTCATCCATGCCATGCCGATCCTTGACCATGATTTGTAGGGGTTGGAATGAAAGGTATATTTATCTTCTATTGGGTGTAAGTTCCTCCATATATCCATCAGGTTCATCTCTTCTGTCATCTTAAAGAAGGTTTTTGGCGGTGTATTTCTTTTTCTCTTGTTCTTTGTATCACAAGAATAGTCTTGTTTTATATCTACTATCCCATTAAGGTCACCAACAATACATACATTCCCTTGCCCAATTTCTTTAATCTTTTCATGCACTTTCTTATAATACTCCTTCTGGTTTTTATTAGGTGCATAAATAATTACCAATAGTATTGTTTTTTGCCCTATTATAACTTCTATCATTAATGTCCTCCCTTTTAAATCTGCATAAATTTGTTTTGCCTTTATCCCTTCTTTAACCACCTCTCTTTTCTTTTTTCCAGCCAATGTTGTATATAGTTTCCCCAATTTATTATATTCTAAATATTGTTTATCTAGTTTTTTTATATGTACCTCTTGGAGGCACACAATGTCTGCTTTTTGTTTAATTAATTTTGTAAGTTTCCTTTTTGTCGCTGCGTTTAATCCATTTACATTGATCAATAGTAATTTCAGCTCTTCCATTCCCCTATTTGTCAGCCGGTTTCTGATACCTGTTTGTCCTAATGGCCCTTTGTGTTCTTGTTCTAATACCACTCTCTTCTTGGCGATCTTTTTCTTGTTTGCTTTTCTCTTCCTGTTCACCTTCTCTGACTTCCTGTTGCTGTTGTTGATGTTCCTCTTGACTTGCAGTCTCCAGCTCCTCCCTACTGCTGTGATCTTCTTCCATTCCCATTAATTGGTCAAATAATTCCTGAGCCTTGTCTAAGTTATCGATTTTGAGCTTTTTGCCCTGCCAGGAAACAAGCATTCCTTTTGGAAATATCCACCTAAACTAATTTTTTTTTTTTTGTTCAATAGTGCGGCCAATGGTCAATAATCCCTTCGCTGCTCTTGAACTCTTCCCGGGATTTGTTTCAGGACAATGATTTCCTTATCTTTATATACCATTGGGTCTTCTCATGTTAAGTTATAAATTATGTCCCCGACCCTTTTTCAAGCAAATCTAATATGCATCTCTCTGGGCAGTCTATGGAGGCTAGCATAATTAGTTTGGATTCTATAGACTTCATCCAGTTCATTTAAAATTTCTTCTTTATCTCTCTGGAGTGTTGTTGCAATTAGTTCTGCCATTATCTGTCCCAAATCTTCCTCTTCAGTCTCTGTCACATTTTGAAATCTTAGATAAAATGCTGCTCAATCCATTTCAAGATGGATTATTGATTCCTCTAAGTCCTTGTTCATTGCCATCATCCTTTGATCCACCAGTTCTAATTTTTTCTATGTTTGTTCCATTTTATTCTCTACGGTTTGTATTCTTTGTTTGTTTTTCTGGATTACTTCCTGGATTGACCCATTTTTTCATCCAACTTCTGGGTATCAGATTTCAGCTCTCCATGTTATTTAACATAATTTGTTGTAGCATCACCATTGTTTCTTGGATTGATTGTTCTCCTAAGATTCTATAGATGCTTTCCCAAATTATTTACCTATAAGGTTTTTTAAATTTTATTTTCTCTATAATATTATGAAGTATCTTATACCACTATTATACTTCTCTTAATCACTCTTATCAAATTTTTCAGCACATAGATAAGGTTAACTGCTATGTAGATATAAATATTCTAAATATATTCTAAGTAAATTAATCAAAGTATATATCAATCTAATTATGTAAACTGAAATATATAAATATAATATGAATTTAGTTATAAGCAGAAATATATGATTATAGCAATAAATACATCAAGTAGTCAATAGATGAAAATTTGAATATATATTCAGATAACAGTTGATAAAGTAATTAGTATATATTTAAGTATCTATGTAATTGTAAGTAAAATATAAATATAAACATACACACACATATAATGGGTATATAATTACTAATTTGATATATTAGAAATTGTTTCACTGTAATTGTTATGGTCATTAATTCCTAAATTATTTACTTAACAACTTTATATTTATGCTAAATATATATTCCTTAGATATATAGCTACCTCCAGAGATCCAGACTGCCCCCATCCTATTGGCCTTCCGAAAAGCTGTGAAGACCTGGCTTTTCCGGCAGGCTTAGGGCCGTTGTAATCGGCGAGATCCGGCCATGAAACAATATGTGTGGGTTTTAAGCTGTTTTAATATTTAAGATGTTTTTAATGTTTATTTTGTTGTTAAGTCACCCAGAGTCCCTTGGGATTTGGGCTGCATATAAATTTAATAAATAATAATAAAATAATAATAGATAATCCTTCTTATATAATTAACTTGGTTAGGTGACTACTATATATTGAATACCAATCTCCTTAATAATATTCCAGTCAGTGTCCAGACAATTATTTCTTCTTACACTTCCTTATCTTTTATTTCTTGTTAATAAATTGATATTATTGTTAATATTTATTTATTTTTGATTTTTACCCCTTCCTTTTCCTCCTTATTCACTTCCAAGCCCCTCTGCACCTCTCGTCTTGTTAACCAATGAACTAATATACCAGATTCCCTCCAGTTTCCGTCTTCAATATCCGTCACTCGCACACCTTATGTTTCAGAGCTACTGGAAACAATATTGTGATAATTAGCATGGATTATCCCAATGGGAGTGATCTTTGATTATTCCAGCTTTACACCAGCCTACTGTTTTTTGTACAGAATTAGAGATGGAAAGGAAGGGACTAGACAAGGGATAATGGATAGAAACTGATCAAGGAGAGATTCAACCTAGAAATAAGGAGAAACTTTTTGACAGTGAGAACAATCAACCAATGGAACAGCTTGCCTTTGGAAGTTGTGGGAGCTTCATCACTTAAGACTTTCAAGAAGAGATTGGACTGTCATTTGTCAGAAGTGGTATGGGGTCTCCTGCTTGGGTGGGGGGTTGGACTGGATGACCTGCAAGGTCCCTTCCAACTCTGTTAAACTGAATAGACAATCTATTTTCATCTTGGAGAGCTCTTTCATAAGTTATGATTTTCTTAATAGATACAAATTATACCATCTCTTTGATGTGGGAGGTATTTTGGAATACGTTTCTCAAGTCAATGATTCAGTAATTTTATGTAAAACTTCTGCCCCAAAGGATAGCACCTGGTGTAAAGGAGATGTTTAACTTTTGCAGTGTATCTTAGTTAGATGGTGGCAAATGGAGGAACAGCTTCAAAACATAGTGAATGTGAATATAGCCAGTGGTCCCGATGTGATCCTATCACATTTTGACAGGCAATTTTCAAATGACACCTCTTTGACAGCTCACCACAGACATTTATCATGGCCAACTTGCCACAGTCAACTCACCACTGCCAACTCATTGCGGTACAACTTGACATAGCCAACTTACCTGTTGTGGGACAATTCAACAATTCAATTTATTTATTTAAAATAATGTAAAAATATTTTAATTTTTGTCATTCACATTTCACTTTGTCCCTCCTTTGCCATCCTTTCTTTAATGATTCTATTTCACTATTTCTTCAGTATTAGTGTAACTCTTGTCCTGCGGTAAGTTGCCTGCAGCAAGTTGTCTGTGGCAAGCTGGCTATGGCACAGTTGCCATGCCAAGTTGTCGTAGACCCTTTGACTCATGGCATCCATTTCCATGGAAGCACAATTATAATCTGGCATAAATTTCATCCTAATAACCAATTCTCTATCTTTCTTTCTTTTTTCTTTTTGCTTTAGTCTGCCTAGATAGGAATCTTCTTAACTCAGTTGATGTTCCGGGTTCTGAAGCAGAAGGGCTGCACATAAATATTTGTATCAACAAATGGAACAAAGATGCACACTTTTTAATCCCCTGATTTCTCTCTATTTTCATTTTGGTCTGATTATCTATTGCAGATATATTATACAGTATTCAGATTGATAGAAGATCATCAAAAATTGATAAGGATGAATCTAAAGATTCTGATAAAGAAAAGTCTAATGGTTATTTTTTACTTAAATCAGAATGATGGCTGGTAGTATTTTAATAAAATTTGATAGCCTGAAAAGATCTTACCAGATGACTCCTGATTTTTGGCTATGTAGATTATTCTTCTCCTATAACTTCTGCTGTAGTGGAAATTTTTGAAATAAGCATTAGTTAAATATAATGATTAAACATTTTTCTTATTTCATTTTAATTAATTTAGCACAATAAAAAAACTATTCAGAAACTCCATTGCTTGTTCAATTAGCACTACTGATCTAGGAATCACAACTTCAAAGTTGCTGTCATTATCAGTCATTAGGGAGAGTCCGGATCCATTTTTAAGATTTATCTTCCATATGCTGTTATGTACAAGTACAATAAACTTCCTTTACTGCAGTAACTGAGACATCAGAAGAATGGGTTTTAAAAGGCTCATTGCCTCTAATTTTGGTCTAATCTAATCTTTCTATCTTCTTGCCTTTACAAATGTCATTCAAAAACCAAATTAAATCCATGAAGTGTTGTTGGTAGAGCTACATTGCTAAACTTGAAAAGAAGATTAAAACGTATAAGAAAGAAAATGAATAGCTATGCATTGAAATAACTGTTACAATAGAATTCTTTATAGAATAGAATAGAATTCTTTATTGGCCAGGTGTGATTGGACACACAAGGAA
>JANHGD010002165.1:128319-138336 GCA_027560375.1 Imantodes cenchoa
CATGCTACAGCTGCTAGGAGCCACAGGTGAGAGCTGAGTGACAGGTGGGAACCAAAGGTGAACAAGCTGCCCTAAAAGCTGCCCTAAATGCTGTGAAAGGACATGACATGCCCCTACACCAGAGGTGCTACCCCTCCCTGAACACCCCATATACCCCTCAGAGGAAATAATGAAAGCTGGAGAACCATACGAATAAATGCAGATCCAACATAGAAAACCAACAAGACTTATCTGGAACTTATCTGGAAACCTGGAGAAATTGAAACGTTTAAGCACATTTAATTTATCTTCATGCATTATTCACAAATAGGGCATTCCAGCACTAAAAAAAAAAAGCAAGGTTGCACTTAGAAACTTCTGGACATCTCTCCATTATTCTGAATTTAGTTATAATACACCAGAGATTGCTCTGGGCTGTTTTGGAATAAATTCAAATTGATTTGGACATCACGACCCTCCGGTTAGGGGCACATTCACCTGTTCTGAGTTTGAAGGGAATGCCATGTTGAAATAATTTTTTTTTCCTGACCAATAAGCTAAACACACAGAACTGGGACTCATTTGCCAACCAGAAATTGAGAAATTTGTTCATAAGCACCGAAACAGAATAACAGAATTGAAAGTGACCTTGGAGGTCTTCTAGTCTAAACCGGCGTGAAATCCAGCAGGTTCTGAGAACTTATAGCAGACATTTTGAGTAGATTGGAGAGCTGGTAGTGGAAATTTTGAGTAGTTCGGAGAACCGGCAAATACTTCCTATGGCTGGCCCCAAAGTGGTGTGGGAATGGAGATTTTGCAGTATTTTGCAATATCCTTCCCCTGCCATGCCCACCAACCCATGCCCACCAACCCATACCACACCACACCATGCCATGCCCACCAAGCCACACTCACAGAACCGGTAGTACAAAAATTTGCATTTCACCACAACCCCCTGCTCAAGCAGAAGACCTTATATCGTGTCAGACAAATGGCCGTCTAATGTATTCTTAAAAACCTCAATTGATGGAGCATTTCCCCCTCCATTCCTTCTTCATAAAAACAAATGATTATGTTCCTGGGTATTAAAATCACAAGCACTTTAACAATTCTAAAGCTCCTGGCTTAGCAGTTCTGCATTTTGGCTCCTGTACGTAGCCATGCAAGTTAGACGAGGAGCCAAGTATATCTTTCCAGAGTACACAGATCACTTTTTGAAGCAAAAGCCAGAAATATATTGCTTCTTTCACACTGCCTGTGAATAAAAAGCCTCTGGCACAGGGATATGCAGAAATTAATCACAGTTGCAAGACCCTGGTTATGAACAACAGAGAACTGGCTCTGTACTTCCTTCTGGAAGATCCTTAAATTACTAAGGTGCAAAACAACAAGAACAACAACACCCACCTAACTTCAGGCTGCCAGTTGCTGCTTTTAATTTTTTTTTTTTTTAACATTCCTTTTCCAAATGTGTGTGCTCTCTCCAAGAAACTGGATGAAAATTACATGCTGAAGACCATTCTGAGTGGAATTTTAAAAAAAAGGGGGGGGGGGGAAGAGAGCAAATATTGTTTCCAGCCGGTAGGCTGGGATTATATATTATGAAACCATGTTGTAATTTTGTTATACGGAAGTCGGATCCAGTCCCGTGTTTTGTATACTTTCTGTAATATATAACTTGGCTGTTTCACAATAAGTTTTTTTGTATTCTGCAGGAACCATTTCCCAATAGAATTAGGCATGATGTTGAATTTGGGCATTTGTTGTTTCAGTTCTGCAGCATTGATTTATGAAGCATTTGTCAAAAGATCTGAACAGTATGGAATTCATTTTTTTGGTGAGTCCAAACCCATGTCTTGCGGTTTTGAATGGAATCGTGTTTATCAGTTCAGCTAAGGCATGTTACCTGCAATTAGGGAAATATTACAATTACAGGTAGTCCTCAACTTACAACCAATCATTTAGTGACCAGTCAGCCTTTGTGCTATCGGCCTCCCTGCCCGCTGGCTTTGGGTCCAGGGTTCCAGAAGGACTCTGGAGCTGCACAAGGCCTCTTCTGGTCCAGCTGAGAAGGTGCTGGTACTCTTGTCCCACTGCCCTGGTTGAATCGTCTTTGGGCCGAGATCCCAGGTGATTACTCAGAGGAAGAGGAAGGACTCTGATTCTGGGGGATCCCTTTCCTCCCTCCACTTCCAATACCTCTTTCTCCACATTGCATAACAGGAAGCCAGCCAGTGCTCCGGTGGTGGGGTGGGGTGGCCATCCAGTTGCCCAACCCCAGCCATTGTCAGGAGCAATTCCTTTCCAGGACTGGCATCACGACCTTAAAACCTGCCACCGGGAACTCAAGACCTGGCTGTTCCGGCAAGCAGGCCTAGCCTGATACAAGATTTTTAAATTTGATAAATTTGATTTTTAATTGGGGTTTTTAACCAGCCAATTTAATATATTTAATCTATTTTAATAATATTTATATATGTGGTCTATTTATGTTTTTTATGACGGCTGTGAACCACCCCAAGTCCTTCGGGAGGGGGGCGGTATATAAATGTAATTAAATAAATAAATAAATAAAAATAAATAAATAAAATAAATAAATAAAATAAATAAATTACTAATGTTTTACATTGCTCCAAGTCACCGACTTCATGCAAAAACTATAGATATACAGTATTCAAGCAAAGTAGGGTATGTGACTGATTCTAATCGTCCATTCCAAAATGTTACTTTTCATTCATTTGTGATGAGGGGCCAAACCCAAGGCTGGAGGGTCTAGGGCAGTGATAGCGAACCTTTTTTTCCTCAGGTGCCGAAAGCATGTGTGCACGAGCTATTGCACATGCACGAGTGCCCATTATTCAATGCCTGGAGAGGGTGAAAACAGCCTCTCCCTCCTCCCGGAGGCCCCCTGGAGGCAGGAAACAGCCCAAATACCAACTTCTGGTGGGCCCAATAGGCCCATTTTTCACCCTCCCCAGGTTCCAGAGGCTTCCCTGGAGCACAAAAATGCCCTCCGCATCCCCCCAGAGGCCCTCTGGAAGCCAAAAATGTCCTCCCAGAGCCTCCGTGTGAGCCAAAAATCAACCGGCCAGCGCATACATGCACATTGGAGCTGAGCTAGGGCAACAGCTCAGGTGCCAGCAGATATGGCTCCACGTGCCACCTGTGGCACCCATGCCATAGGTTCGCCATCACTTCTCTAGGGAATGGGTTTTCCAAGGGCCCTCAAGAATATGGCCCACACCCATAGCTTTTCATTTGCACAGCGGTCTTTATTTGATGTTTCTTTGCTCATAGGACACCACTATACCACTAAATCTATGCTTACAATTACAAAGAGGAAATCAAACAAAATCTCTTCCTCTTAAGCCCTTGGTTTTCAAGAAAGATCCCCATTTAGGGTGGGGATCTTTCACTATTACTGGGTGGTAATAGTGGAGGAAACTTTTCATCAGGATTGTAATATAGAGGGAAGATGGTGAAAACATTTTTCCTATCAGATATGCCGCAATTTAAGTTTTGATCATTTTCTTCTTGCCCACCCAATAGGTGCTACCTTGAATCCACCCACCTTAAATCATGAGTACATGCAAACACACACAAACAAGAGAAGCAAAGCTTTGCATCTGAATTTTCAGAATTGTGATGAGAGAATACAATTTCTGCTGAATTTAAATCAATACTACTAAGGAAGACATGCACATGCATACTTAAGAAAGGCCAAGACTGCAGTGGGACTGTAACATCATGAGCATCTTCACAGTCATTGCATTTTCTGAAATCCAAGGCTGACATCAAGAATTTGAAAGGCTTAAGATTTGTAGCCGTATTAACTTCCACCATGCTGTAAGATGCATAGCTACTCTATGTCTTATAACCATTAATATAAGACTCAGACTAGGCATCAAATTTTTAAAAATAGATCTGCCACAGTCTTGCTAAAAGTGAGAGGCCAATGTGAGGAGCACAGAGTACAGAAAATGCTATCTCCTGCCCAAAATATCCACTCTGGAGCTACAGTATTTCCTATTGCTTTCCCATCAGCACATTGTAGTTTGCATAATATGGAGTCTAGAGAAAAATGGGGGAACGGCTGGTTCATTTCCCAGCTCCCCTACAATCCTCATGACTGAGGTTTAAACTTATGGTGTCTACTGCTGTGACATCTAATTAGTTCCTAAAAGCCAGAATTTAATATTTAAGACTGAATTTAATATTTAAGACTGTGGAAGTACAAACTGGATTCATATGAAACACAGATCAGCCAACCATATCTTTGACTAACCCAAACCAAGTGGTTAACCCAGGAATTTGGGTTAATTGAGTAAGTTACCCTTAAGAGTGTCTTGCAAGCTTGCAAAGAAGGCCGAAGTAGCAAAGAAGCTGGAACCTAGATCCCAAATTGTTTACCTGATATACCTCTGGATTTGTCATTAACCCTTTCTTCTAAATTTTATCTACTTTAAAGGAAAAAATAATCAGAAGAAAAAGTGATTAACAATTAAGCTGAACTTCCCTACCTTTGGGTCTCTCCTTCGGCACCTTCCTGTTCCCCGATTTCACCCTCAAGGTCTCTCAAACATTGTTGCTCATCAGCCATTTTCTTTGCTGGGTTAAGATTGTGAGTTGAGTCACTTTTCTCTCCAAACTGTTTTGTAAGAATGATAAGAGTGCAGTTGTTCTCTCACCACTCTTCCTGTATTGACTCTAAAGCCAGATGCACCGGAAACCATGTGGGACTGGGGGTGTGAGTTTACTTTTTAATCAGAAAGAATCATTCTTTTTAAAAAAAAGTCTTAAAAGAAGAAAACTAATCCCTCCCCTCCCCAAAAAAATCTCAAGTACTAATGCAGGCCATAAGGGGAACAAAGCATAATTGCAGCTCACAGAGCAATCTTGGTGTTTAAGTCAAACTCACAAAAGCGGCAGCACATCTGTACTTGCAACTTTAGATACTTCACATTCTTCTTTCAGGCCTTATCTGTGTTTTGTCTGTGTAAGGATCCTTAGAGCAAATAACAGGTTTGGGAGACTGGGCAGTTGCAACACAACTTCAAGTATCTACAAGCTGCATATTTGAAGGGATGGAAGGAACAAGAAATCCAGTCTAGCAAAAGAAAAGAAAAAACCTGACCAGAGGGGCCGCATAGGACAGCAAGAGATATTGTTTAAGTTAACTGGGGTTAAAGGTTTAATCAGTATTAAGCAACTCTAACTACCTATAGTGCATCTAACCACGTGAAACAGTCCTTTTCTGCCAATGGGCCAAGTGAGTTCCTTAAAAGGACAGATAATTTCAGTGTCCTGATAGGTCAATGCATGATTAACTGTTTGTGGGTTGTTGTTTTTTTAGTGTTTTTACTTTTAGAAGAAGACACAGATGAGATGTTTGAGAAGATTAAAAATGAAATATGCATTGTAAAGAGAATATGCTGACTCAAGAGAAGGAATAGAAGACTTCCATGTACTAGTCTACTCCCAACAGCAAAATATTTTGGATTAGCCCACTTCAATATGTAATTTTCCACCCATTGATCCACACAGATTTTTTTTTCTTCATAGAAGGGTGTGAACCAGTTTATGAGAAGAGCGCAAATTTTATTTTATTACTACTGACCTGGTATCTCTACAACCTTTCACATGTATCCAGAATGCCACATTCATACATTTCTAGGCATCGCAAACATTCAGGGCTACGAAACCGAAACAACACACACACCCTCCGCCATCTTCTTATTTCTACTGAAAAACAAGAGCAATTTGAGACCTCCTGGATTCTGATCCCCTATTCATTGTTCTCCAGAATGTACAGTAAATGCATTGCCAGATACTAGTCACGAATCGCACTGAATTTCAGCTTTATGCTTGCTCCGTTCTAAAACAATCCTATCTCTCACCTTTTACTACATAGCTAGCTAAAGTATGTAATCTGATAAGAAACCTTATCCTTAAATTAGTCTTAAATTACTCTTAAATTAACCTTAAATTATTCACTTTAAATTAACAAACCTTAAAATTAACCTTAAATTAGTCTTAATTTAACCCATGAGCAATGGTGTTAAATCTTAGACTGAGTTTTCTTCTTTTCTTTCTCCCCAACCCACAAGAATTGTGTGCATTTTTAATATTAATAACAAAAGAATATCTGTAGGTCAGAAGTGTGGTCTTTGATGCTCTCTGAAATGTTCGTTTGCTTCCAGGTTTTCATTACTCAGCTAGGTAACATCTTCAGTGCACAATGAAACAAGAAACAACCAAGCTCAGAGAATACCAAAAACTCTACATACATAGCATTCTTTTCGTAGGACTTTATTCCAAAATCTGCTAAAATGAACTGCAGGCAATAATAAAATTGTTGGTTTTGTTCTTTTTATCAGAAATAAATCCTTTTAATAAGTTCAGTGAAATCTACATCCTTTTGGGAAACTGTGCATAGAATTGCTGTATTATATTATTAAAAATTATGGCCTTAATACTTTTTCTTCTCCTCATGTGAACCTGTATGTAGATTGCTTCTGTTTAATTGAAAAAAAGCCACGAAAAGTGTTTTTGTACTTTAAACAAATTCTCCAGTTTTTCCAAACTAGAATCCTGGTTTGCTCCATAAGTATGGGTTTGTCTGTCAAATCATAACAGTTTTTCTATGTTTCAGTTACTCTTAGGAATTACCAACGTTTCTGACAAAATGAATCCCATGAATTGCATTAAGATGTGAAATTTTGATTACATGACTATGGCTGCCATCTTGACTTTTTTTGATATAACTAATGACTGTCAGATTTAAGTGTTGAAAATTGTCATTATGTACCAATAAGCATGAGAAAGCAAATTCCCTCAAAGGTTTTTTTTCTTTTTTTACCATATCATTGTACAAAAATGTTTCAACCAAGGAATTACATATTCCATGTGAAGCTAGGTATGATAATGCAAAGTTTATAAAGAAAACTTTGCAATATAGAGGAAGCTTGGTCTATGATTAACATGGATGGAAGAAAATGTAATTTTGATTTTAAAAAGAAGCAGTGATTACTAGCATTCTCAGCATGCCTTGACTTTCCGGATAGGATTTCTCCAGAATGTTTTTCCCTAATTCAAATACACATTGTATACCTGGCTAAGTTAAACTCATAAAGTTAAAATGTGAGAAATACAATATTCAGTTTTATTAAGAGTTTAAAGTTTACCCGTTCTAATAAATCTGTTTGTATGTTTTGCTTAAAAGGGATGCATATTGCTTTCATTGTAATTTAATAACATAGCTGATTCTTTTACCAAGGTCATGAGCAAATGAAACATAAATGCAGCTGTGGTAAAGTGCACCTAAAGGGTACATGTTTTTTAAAGGGTAAAATAGCCCAATTATTTTCTAAAATGTGTTTGCAAATCCACCTGGAGCACATTAACCACATTTCTATAACCTTTTACCTGGGAAAGCTCATCTGAACTCAACTGAACTTATTTCTGAATAAATATTAGGATTGCCCAGTAAAAAAATTACTTGTCTAATCACACCAAGCCCAGACAAGAACCACTGTTGCTAAGAGTTGCTGATTGTACTCTGTTGCATAAGCACTGATCAATGCTCCTTCAATGCTTGCACAAGTCAACGTATGGAATGCTAAGGCAAAATGGTGTAAATGCTTATCTGTGTCCCTTAGGCATTTTACGAACATCTCATCCAAAGAATTCAAGGCTCAGAATGAAAGAACTGTGGTTAGAAGTAGATGGGGTGGGGAAAATGAAACTGCTTCGTTGGAACATCTTGTACACAGATAGGACTCCATGGAAGAGGAAATAAGAGCATGAAGCAACCATGCTCACCATTCTACCACTTCCTCTTGATGTCTTCTTTTTTTTTCTCCTTTGTGTCAATACCTTCCTCATTTTTTTTCTAAGTTCATACATGAAGCAAGGCCTTTAACACACAGCTCGAACAATGCAATTTACAGAACCTCAGGTGGTTTGAAACTGTGAAACTGTGTATTGTTTCTTGAACAAAGTTAGTGAAAAGAGAGAGACTGCCTTTAAGCAAGGCTCCTCGGATTAATTAGATTAATCTTGTGAAAAGCTTGGAAAATGTTAAGAAGCCTATGTCTATTTTACATGTCTGTTTTACATGTCTATTGAGAAATCAATTATTCCTGGTTTATTGTACATAGGATTGCAGCCTGAAGCACTGAATAAATGCAGAAATATTGTATTCTGTTAGCAAATGGTAGCACTTTAACTGATTCTCCACAATCAAATATTTCTCCAAAGCCAATGATCATCTTGAATCTGCTCATTTATTCCCCCATGTTATGTTATGCTATTTACTTAATTTGTATGCCACCCAATCTAGAAGCCTTTAAATGTCTGTGGAACCTCATAAAAGGGCCTGAAGATGTGAGATGTGCTTCTAATCCCCTTGCATGCTAATGTTCTCTTAAACAGGCCATTTCTTGTTTTACAGAAAGACAGCCATAGGGAAAGTCTTTTGATTCAAGCAAACATAGCCATATTGTTTTTTTGACAAGAGCATAGAAGTGGCTTCTTCTGCTTCATTGCCTTCTTCCAGTACATATCTTTTAAATGTCTCAGTCACGTCTGTATCCCTGGAATTCTCTGGAGGTCTCCCATCTAAGAATTACTCAGACAGACCCTGATGACCAAACTAAGTTGGCCAGGTGCTGCCACCTGCTGAAGATGGTCCTATTTCTCTATCTCCAAGATATGGAGAATAAGTGGCAAGATATTGTATAGTGTTGTCATAAATAGATAACAGTTGAATAAGCCTTCAGCACTTACACAGTGTTATGTGTAATTCCAATTTATGTACCCATCATTAAGAATTTCATCATAGGGGTTACACACAACCCTCCTCTTTCAAGTATGTACATTTATCACCTGGTTTCCAATTTTTTGTATTGCACAGTTTGTTGAACATCGCATTCTTTATACTTGATAAGAACTTCTGTTTGGCACAAAATGGCTCATTATTCAATGGGACTCAAAGAAATATTTAGTATAAATCAGTTATAAGCGTGCCAAAGTTTCACAGTTAGGTACAAATTCCCTGAAAAATCCTTCATTTTAGTTCCTAAGTTTCACATTCTAGATATATCTTTAGCCATATGTGTTTTTTATTATTATTATTTTGTTCTGGGGTTTCAGCTTGACAAAGAATATAATCAAGTCAGAATATATAAGAGTAGTTATTTTGTCATGAGCAACAGGCTTCAACTGAAGGCGATGGCTGCTGCCATTTTCTGTTCTTCAACTCTCTTTTGAGGAATGATTTTTCTAGCTAGCCCAGCATCCTTTAAAGTTTTGTACGTTGCTTCACGCATTTAGATGGGAAGCAGCAATCCATTTTTGGGAAAAAAAACTAAGTCAAGAAACATTCTGCTCCTACTCAAATTGCTGTTGATATATGAAAAGGTTGTGGAGTTTTGTCACAACCATCACTGCTCTTCAAGGTTGGGAATGCATTTGTGATATTGGGAGCTACCTCAATGAACAGAATGTAAACAAAGATTGTGATGCATGGGACAAGCATGAATAATACCAATACATCCCAGCAGCAACAGCAGCTCAGAGGTATGGGTGATATGTATATCATGATTTCTTTGAAACAAAGCATAGACTAGAATTTAAAATGCAGTCTATAGCTGAGGGCCCTTCCCACTCTTGAGTTCAAGTTCTTTCCTTCTTGAGACAGCATAAAGTAATAATGGTACAAAATGTGCTGTGCACATTGCTAATCCTTATCCTGCCTCTGTTATGTATGACACAGGTCATTGCCAGATAGGGTTACCCTGACTGATGAGTTGGCTACTTATTACAGGCAAAGTATTAATTTTTCTCCTATAGTTTTTCTATCACTGACATAGGGGAAAGATCAACCAATGCAACTGAGCAGCACAAATAGAGTTTACCTGCTCCTTTTCTCACCTCTCATTTGAACATAAACATAACTTAGAACAACTTAGAACTAAGGAGAAATTTCCTGACAGTTAGAACAATTAATCAGTGGAACAGCTTGCCTCCAGAAGTTGT
>JANHGD010002166.1:43555-61023 GCA_027560375.1 Imantodes cenchoa
TCAAACTTGGCAACTTTAAGACTTGTGGTCTTCAACTCCCAGAATTCTCCAGCCAGCATAGCTGAGTGGAGAATTCTGGGAGTCGAAGTCCACAAGTCTTAAAATTGGCAAGTTTGGGGACCCCTGTTTTAAATGAAAGAAAACTAATTGATCCTGACAAAATTTACTTCCAATCTATTCGCATTCTTATCTCTAAGGAAACGAGCGTACGTCCCTGAGCGTAAGGTTTCGCCATCGGTACGTCACGGGGATGCGTCGGAAGCGAGGTAAAAAGCGCACGCGCCGCCTCGTAGCTGTGTCGCAGGAATTACGTAGGGCGGGCCTTTCCGCACGTTGAGCCTTCTTGGTCCAGAAGAGCGTCGGGCGGTCTTGCGTGGTGGGAGAAGGCCTAGAAGTCGGCGCGAAGCTATGTCGGGGGCTACGGGAGGTGTGACGGGCTCCGCTCGGAAGCGGCTGCTGAAGGAGGAGGACATGACAAAGGTGGAATTCGAGACCAGCGAAGAGGTGGACGTCACCCCCACTTTCGACACGATGGGCCTACGGGAGGACCTGCTGCGCGGCATCTACGCCTACGGTGAGATGGGGGGGATGCGGAGCACTGGAGGGAAGGGAAACGGGATTAGTCGCGTGGCCACACAACCTCAGAAAGCGGTTAATGGGGGATCAAGAGCGGCAAAGGACGGGAGCTGCTCTCCAGCTGCTTTTCCGCTTCCTCCCCCGCCGCATCTGGACCCGTTCGCTCGTCCCACATTCCTGGATCGCCGGGCTTTAAATATAGTCGCTGTGAAATGAAGCAAGGAAGGATACATACATATATACATATTAACCGAGTTGGAAGGGACCTTGCAGGTCATCTAGTCCAACCCCCTGCCCAAGCAGGAGACCCTACATCTGCCTCTACCTAGGATAGAACTCACAACCTCCTGATTGTAAAGCAAGAGCGCCACCTCTAGGACACAGCAGCTGGATCAGCAGCTGCCTTTCTGCATGTGTTGATAATTTGATGGAAGCCTCCGTTAATGGCATTTCGAAATAATCCCCCAGCAATCTGCTGATGTTTGGAACTGCCGTTTTCCGGTTCAGATCCTCTCATTCGGTTTTAAAGAAGTGCATTTGTTGAAGTGAGTGAGATAACAATGAGATTCGTAGTTTTAACTTTTGGGAACACATTAAAATTATTGGTAAATTCCTACGTCTGTTGAAGTTTTGCTATGTTACATCAACCTAGAGATCGGTTTATTTCCATATTATTTGCCAAATAAGCCTGTAAATTGTTACTTTGTCAAGCACTGATGTATGAACCCAAAAAAGAAAGTTATCTTTCTCCAGGCCTTGGGCACAGTTCGATAGTTAGAGCCTAAAGCAGCTGTTCAGGAATGGCTCATTTCTAGGTAGTATACTTTAATTAAAAAAAGAAAAAAATTATCACATGCTCAACATGGGTAACAAATGTCAGTTGCAAAATACAGGAAAACCAGCAGAGATGGTTCCTGCTGCTGTAATTGGAGTAGATCAGATTCTTTGGTCATTCCTATAGGATCACCTGATGAGTCGTTTATTCAAGAGTAGTGGTAAATTTATTCAGATTATATGAATGCAGCCTTAGAGCTAGCTATATTACTCTTGATTTTGGCCTTATCTACCTAATAATATCTTAGATTCAGCTCAAAATGTTACTAAAAATTATGTGAAGGTGGGAGCCTGTTTGCTTATTTTAAAATATGTGTGTTAATTCTAGTTTTCATTGCATTTCTTCATGGTTTGTTTACTATATTTTAGTCAGTTTTGATAGCATAGTTTGTGGAGGGAAAAATCTAAATTTTAATTTAAAACATTTTTTCCTAGGTTTTGAGAAACCTTCAGCTATCCAGCAGAGAGCAATTAAACAGATTATTAAAGGAAGAGACGTGATTGCTCAGTAAGTGGAATTATATTCTAAAAAGAAAGTTTGAAGAGTATGCTTTGTGATATTATTTTTATAGTTAAAAAATAAATTGTTCTTGATGTTCTTGCTCATAAATAGTAAGTCCTTTGGCAATAGAGACCTAACATAAGTTTAATGGTATAATTCTAAGCGCATCAAAAATAGTCTTAAATGTCATGGGACTTTATTTTTCAGAAGTATATGTAGAATTGCAATTTCACAGGTTGGTCAGATTTTTTGCAATCTTTTTTCTTTTAATGGTAATATACAACATCCATTAGTACATTTTATCATACATAAAACTCTAGGTAGTAGTCAGTGATCCCTTAGATCAAATCATCTTCGTTTTGTTTTAATTATATTGTTCTCCAGTTAAAAAGTAGACAACAATTTCTCAGTTTTGTTAAGGGAGCTAGAAATGAGAATACTAGTTGTGTTGAGCACTTACGTTTCCTCCATTTATTATGTATAATATTCATTCAGTGAATAAATTTTGCCGCTTGTCAGAGTAGAACTTATGTATTAAAAGTTTTTACATGTTTGTTTTTCTTCAGAAATATATTTCAGTGTAGTGTTAGCATGTTTATTTTTTTCCATCCAATATTGTCTACGAGGTATAACTCCTTAAGTGTTTTTATAGGAAGAACATATTGTTTCATGGTACTATTTTAATTTTAGGTTTTATGCAACTCTAGATACTGGAGTTAAATTATATAGAAATATACAGTAAATTTGGCTGTGTCATATATCTATTAATTTTAAGAGATGCATCCAACATAAACCACTTATGAGCTTAGAAAGTGTGCTTGTGTAACTATCATGAGGTTAGACCTGACAGATAATTAACATAATTCACATTCTATGTAAAGTGTTTTGATTTATTAAACTTATATTAGAATAAGCTTATTTTTATCTTGCTGAATATCAAGTTGATTAGATTCAATCCTAGGCTTGTATTTCAAGAGCTACAGTGATTTCATTGTGATCAGGCATCTATAACTGTTTATAATGGAATCTAAATGATCTGGACAATTTTCACCAGGGTGTGTGTGTGTATGTATCAGTTGTCATAGACAACAGAATTTTAGTTTTCATTGGTATCCATTCATGACATGAGAAACCTTTTTTGTTATGCATTTATATAGAAAATAAGTCATAGTCAGCTTAATTCCTGTTAATAAATGGAACTTCATCTAATAAACTAATAATAAACTTAGATGAACTAGATTTTATTTGGAAATATCTACAAATACCAGTGCATCATATGGTTAACTGATAATCAGCCATAGAAAACATGGCTTCACTACAAATATAAGGTGTTATCTCCCTAAATCGACCCATGCAAAGCTGATCTTATATCATGTAGTAAATCATTTTTTGTGTATTTAATCAAATTTAGTTATTCAGTTTTTTCTTTCTAGATCACAGTCTGGCACAGGCAAAACAGCAACATTTTCCATCTCTGTACTACAATGTCTAGATATCCAGGTAACTTTTGGAATATGTTTGTTTTATGAAGATGCATGTATTATTTTTGAGTGGAAAACATTAAATTATCTTATGGAACAATGACCTCTACCCTTTGGATTGTATTCCAGGACCATACTTAACACTTCCTTTAAAAAGGAGTAGTTGAGATTTAAAATACATATTTGGAGGTGATTGCAGTATTGAATATCATATAACTATCTTTCATTCTTTCAATTAGGTTCGTGAAACCCAGGCATTAATTTTGGCACCTACCAGAGAGTTGGCAGTACAAATTCAGAAGGTAAATTAATGTTAGATTATAATATTTGCAAAACAATATTACATCAGTTAAGCCCCTGGCCAATTCTTTCTTTATTCTAAGTTGCAACTCAATAATGCCTAATGACTGTTTAGAATCAGAGTGTACTATTAGATGGAAGTATTTGAAATGTCTTTGAATATTAGTAGCTCGGGTTGGTAATTACCATATTTTTCAGACTATTAAGATGCACTCCCCACCACCAAAAAAAGTGGGTGGAAATGTCTGTGCATCTTATAGAGTGAATATTGCGGTGGGAGGAGGGGGTTGGTGTGGTGCTGATCAGCTGATCTAGGCAGCGGGGATCACTGCCGCTGCCCATTTGCCTGTGAATGGGCTGTGGCAAACGTGCGGCGGCGGCAGCGAACGGGCCACAGGGGTGGCGAACAACTTTTTTTTTTTTTCTTGTTTTCCCCCTATAAAGCTAATGTGCGTCTTATAGTCCAAAAAATATGGTATGTTGTTGGTTTGAGATCTGAGCTTGGCGATTTGATAGCAAACGTTTTGTCCCCGTTCGAGGAGACATCTTCAGTGTGCTTTAGATTGAAGTCTTACAGGTTTGTGGTTGGTTGAGGTGGTTAGGTTGTGGAGTCTGTGTTGACACAGTCTCTCCAACAAGTGATATAGTATACAAATGCCTTTAAAATTAATATTTAGCACAGTGATAGCGTGCCCTAGCAATATAAATTCTGAATGCCTGTATGCTCAACATGCTGTTCCTTGAGGTCACTCCCAGATATACATTGGCCAGGTTGGCATTGTGGTGAGCAGCATTACGTGCTGAATCTAACAAAGCCAGATAAACATTTAACATTCCATCAACAGGATTCTTTGCCCAGATTCCTGTAGCCTTGAACTGCCTCTACTAAGGTATTGAGTAATTCTCAGGACACCTGCATAGCTTGATCTCAGCAGTGCTTAGCAGAATTTATCTTGAGTTCCATGGTGAAAAAACACAAGATATAAATACAATAATGTCAATCAGGAGGTTGTGAGTTCGATCCTAGGTAGAGGCAGATGTAGGGTCTCCTGCTTGGGCAGGTGGTTGGATTAGATGACCTGCAAGGTCCCTTCCAACTCTGTTAACCTGTCAATTTATTATGGCACGTTATCATATTAAAAAGGAACCCAGACGCAATTGTAATAATAGATATGAATCAAACACTTAGTTAGAAGAGGAGAATTATTACTTATTTAGAATATGATGAGAACATGACAAAAGATAAGTAAACCATACACACAATCCCCATAATTATAACAATATTATTGTTATAATTATAACAATAATTATAATTGTTATAATTATAACAATAATAACAATCCCGCAGTAACTGGATGTCCAACTCAGTTATCCAGGTGATCACCTCTACCGTTGATTTTGTGCAGGTCTTCTAGGGAACCAGAGAATACACATTGTGACAATCTTGCACAATATGTTTAATATCAGCACTGGGGAGAATGGATTCACATATAAGAATTTGCCTATTCATTCTGTTTGTATACTGTTCTGGATGTCATGATTCTTATGAGGACTACTGCCTCAATTACATTTCAGGAGGTGTTAGACTTCTTTAACTCCTATTAAGTAATGTATGGACTCATTTTTACAGGGGCTGCTTGCTCTTGGTGATTACATGAATGTCCAATGTCATGCATGTATTGGTGGGACCAATGTTGGTGAAGATATCAGGAAGCTGGATTATGGACAACATGTTGTTGCTGGCACACCTGGTCGTGTATTTGGTAAATATATAATTATGTATAATACATGTCCATAGTTATTACTTTGGCTGAAATTCTGTTTGGATCCATGATAGTTTTCAATTGCCTTATACTCTAGATTTGAATCAAAATTGTTTTATTACTTAATTCCCTTGACCTTTATATTTGGAAACAATCTGAAAAGATAACTGCTAGTTATTTTAGACCAGTTGTGGCTAGTAAGTAGCCTGAAGTCGTATCTGGCTTTAGCTCCCAGTTCAAAAGAGGTGCAGGCAACGTCTTTTTCTTTGTTGCTGCTGTTGACTTGGGGGTTTTTTATTCCCCCCCCCCCCCCCCCCAGCTAGTCTTCGTGCTGCTGATTCTTCCAACTTTACTTCAGAAATACATAGTCATTTGCATGATAATATGCCCCAGAAGCTTTTCAGGAAATATTCTGGATTGATGGTTCAGAGGACTAATTAATATTCAATCTGTGGGAGAAGGACTAGTTTTTAATACCTTTGGTGACTGTTGATAGAAATTTGAAATCTTCCAGATATGATTCGTCGCAGAAGTTTAAGGACTCGTGCTATCAAAATGTTGGTTTTGGATGAAGCTGACGAGATGCTCAATAAAGGTAAAGAATATGTAAATCCCAAATGTTCCTAGCCTTCTTAAAAAAAATAAAACATGAAAACAAAACCTTAAAAGACACACAGTTTAGTTGCTGAATCTTTGTAATAGACAAAGTTAAACATGCAGCCCAGTTTCGATAGCTTTTTATGACAAGTAAATAACATCCAATTAATTGCCAAATGCTCACACTAGAGTTGAACGTCAGGTGCCTCTGGTGAGTACCAGCCTATGTTAAGCTACAAGCATAGTTCTTGGGCATGGAGTACTTAGAGCAATTTTTGTAATGCATATTTTCATAAAAGCAAAACCTAAAAAGGCTTCCAGATTTTATTCTATCATTTATTATGTTATTTGGCTTATACAGGTTTTAAGGAACAGATTTATGATGTGTATAGATACCTTCCTCCAGCCACACAGGTAGTTCTCATCAGTGCCACTTTGCCACATGAGATCTTGGAGATGACTAACAAATTTATGACTGATCCTATTCGTATTTTGGTGAAACGGTTAGTAATTTTTAACATTATGTTCCAGCTTTGATTGGGGCTTCCTTCTATGTCAGGTTTCGAATTTGATATTACTTCAGATCTGAACTAGAACAAAGAACAAATGTCTGAACACATTTCTCCATTTCTTTTATGATCCGTTACTTTATTTAAATGTTCTTCTTTAACATTAATCTTTCTTTGTATTGCAAATAAAAAAGAAATACGTCAGATCTGCCAGCTGATTAATGTAGCAGTCAGCCAGGTTAGGGACATAGAAAAGATATGGGTTACCAATTTAGATCATGTAGCTTAATCCTGAACAACCCCCATCTGCGAGCTTTTTGAGGTCAGGATTTTGCAAACTTGACAATGTAATAATAAAGGCAAACTGGGAAAAAAAAATGTTGATTCAAAAATTATGTTCCATCTCTGCCTTTGGAGGAAGGAAATTTAAAAATCAGAGAAGTTAACCAGTATTACAGGCGTATATCCTAAATGAAAGTTCCAGATATTTATGCCCCAAAGTTTATCACTCCCCTTTCATTTCTGTGCCAGCAACATGGAGAAATATGTGTAATTAAACAGTGTTTCTATGTTGTGAACTTACACAACTGATTAAATCTAGTTAAGACCTGTTGAAATTGATCACATTTTGAACATTGCTTTTACTACCTATGGATGTGATTATTTCCATTGTGGTGTTTGAAGGACATGCATGACTGTAGAAGCTTTCTGTTTCCTTATAAATGTTGAAGAGAAGAGGAAAGAGCACACAAACTGTGTTTATGTCCTCATTTAACCAATAAGCTTATGGCCAGTGGTGGGCTCCTGCCATGTTAATGTTCTGAGCAGAAACGGTTGTTGGAAACAGCCTTCCCCAACCCCTCTTGGAGGTCCTCTGGAGGCTGGAAACATTCAATTTGCCGACTTCCGGTTGAACCAGAAGTTCCGTTTTTTTGCTCTCCCCAGGCTTCAGAGCCTTTCTAGGAGCCTGGGTAGGGCAAAAATGGCCTCGCCCCCGGGAGGCTCTCCGGAGGCCAGAAATGGCTCATTTCCCAACTTGAGCCTGGGGAGCGCGAAAACAGCCTCCCCCCACCTCCTGGAGGCCCTCCGGAGGCCAGAAATGGCCCATTTCCCAACTTGAAATGGGCCATTTTGGGCCTCCCGGGCTCCTAGAAAGGCCCTCCCTAGGATCCTAGAAAGGCTCTAAAGCCTGGGGGGGAGCAAAAAACCAGAACTTCTGGGTCAACCGGAAGTTGTAAATGGAACGTTTCCAGCCTCTGGAGGACCTCCAGGGGAGTGGGGAAGACTGTTTTCGCCCTCCCCAGGCTCCTAGAAAGGCTCTGAAGCTTGGGGAGAGCAAAAAATGAGCCTTCCCTACCTGCTCCAGAGGCTGAAATCAGGCTGTTTCCTGACTTCCAGTGGGCCCAGAAGGCCCAAAAATCAGCTGGCCGGCATGCACATGTGCGCCTGACCTGAGCTCGCGTGCCCACCGATATGGCTCCGCCTGCCATAGGTTTACCATCACGGCCATAGGGTATCAGAGCTGTTTTTTTAATTTATTCCCAGAGCAACAGTTCCAGTGCTTAAAACTGCATTACCTGCCTTCTCAAATTCTTTTCTCTGATTTAAAATATTGTAAAAATATTTACTCAATTGTGAAAGTTTTTGTATCCTAAATTTAATGTCTAATACAGTGATGGCAAACCTTTTTTGGGTCGGATGCCAAAAGGGTGTGCGTGCATGATAGCATGCGCACACGTGGCCACACCCATAATGCAATGCTTTCCTCCTGCACATGCGCACAACCCCTGTACTGCCCCCCCGTGCATGCACACAACTCCCATGCACTGCCCCCATGCGCATGCACACAGGCCTCACAGAAGCCTTCAAACGTCCGGTTGACCCATTGGGGTGTTTTTCGACATCCTCAAGCTTCAGGAGGCTTTCCTGAAGCCTGTGGAGAGCTAAAATGGCCAAAAAAAAGGCTGAAAATCAGCTGGCTAACGTGCGCATGCGCGCTGGAGCTGTCATAGAACAACGCCTTGCATGCCCTCTGATATGGCTCCGTGTGCCATTAAGGTATTCCTTACAACTATCACATTCCGAAATAAGAATGGAAATAAGAGATACTCGGTTCAGCCAGTAGCCCAGTGATTTCTTATCTTGTTACTCATTCTTGTAAACAGTTCTAGAAGTCATTTTGACTGAAGAGTAAAATAAAAATGCTTTACATAAACAACAAGTTTAATTTAGATATATTTTTCCATTTTCTTAGTGATGAGTTGACTCTTGAAGGAATCAAACAGTTCTTTGTGGCAGTAGAGAGAGAAGAATGGAAGTTTGACACATTATGCGACTTGTATGATACGCTCACTATTACACAAGCAGTCATCTTCTGTAATACCAAGAGGAAGGTATGTCAGCCAAGTGTTAATATAAGTTCCAAGAGAACATTGCATAATTTCTTTTCAAGTTAACAAATGGGTGGAATTAGATGCAGGATGCATTATAGAGAAAGTTCACTTTTTCTAGGTTACTCCATGTCAATATAAAACTAATTGTGACTAATCCCTGGGTCAGGTTGATTGGCTGACCGAGAAAATGAGAGAAGCCAACTTCACTGTTTCATCAATGCATGGTGACATGCCTCAGAAGGAAAGAGAGTCCATCATGAAAGAGTTCAGATCTGGGGCAAGGTAAGAGTACTTTTGTTTCCCGATATTCTCCCAAAATAAAATTCAAAACCATTTTCTAGCTTTTGCTAGATGGTTGATTAGAGTGATATGAGGTTGTTTTGTACATCTGTTTTTGAATTTCTCTATCTTGAGCATCCGAGTATCTTAGAATGACAGCTAATCTTCTGGGTCAGCTTTCATCATATTTACTGTTTTTGTGTTTTTAGATGAGCCTGGTATCTTGGTATTTATTCAGCAAGTGCCATCTCTGGCATTAATAGATATTGTGCAACCCATTCAGTCACCTTTGTGAGTAGGTTAATTTGTTGCTTTTTTCTTGTTTTTTCTTTTTACAGCCGAGTTCTAATTTCTACAGATGTTTGGGCAAGGGGTCTGGATGTTCCTCAGGTGTCCCTGATAATTAACTATGATTTGCCCAACAACAGAGAATTGTATATACACAGGTAGGCATACCTGTATATTTCAAGGGAAAAAATTCTTAGGTTTTTAAAAATCATGTTTCTAAGATGTGTTCATAAAATGTTAAATGTTTGAATAATAAAATTATTATTTGAAATGAAAATAATTCATGCCACTTTTTTGCCAGTCCTGTTAATTAAAATGAAAGATAGCTTCTCCCTTTAAGTATATATGGTAAAGAGTTGGCCAGGCTCTGGCACAAAAGTTATTCTCTGTAATTGGTTCTGCCAGGGGCAGTAAAGGACACGGAAGAATTCTGCACTGAATGTCAGCAGCTTTGGCTTCTTGTATGTTAATTGGTTTGTAATCTCCCACCAGGATCGGTAGATCAGGCCGTTATGGTCGCAAAGGTGTTGCAATCAACTTTGTAAAGAATGATGATATTCGTATCCTGCGAGACATTGAGCAATACTATTCTACCCAGATTGATGAAATGCCAATGAATGGTGAGTGTCTTAATTTCTTGTAGAAGATGATTAACCATAGGATATTAGAAAAAATCAGATTTTCTTTTCCTTCCCTCTTGCCATTTTTCATTCGTTTTTTCAAAACTTTGGAAAAATTAACAAAACAATGAATAATATGTAAAAAAAGCACAAAAACCATATTGAACCTTTTTCTTCAGTGTTGCCTAAAACCACAAGTTTATAGATTTACAATGATCAGTTCATTGGTGAGAAAAAATGTTACATGCGGAACAAGATTCATTTAAAGGGATTAAATGCTGCCTTTTTGGCTCTTTTACTCACTTTTTAGATGTTTCTATGAACCACAGCGGCTGTGCTTTTACTGCATCAGCAATGTTAGGCACCAAATTAGAAATAAAAAACAACCCTAACATAAATTTAAAACAACTTATTTTCCTGCCTGCTCAGGAGAATGAAGCAAGGCCAAATTTCTTCTACTGAAAGGAATTCTTCCTCTTGGCTCTGACCCAAAGATGCTTTTTCAAGAGGCAACTTGACTTGCTTGTTTTTTCTTTGAAGATATTTTGCTTCTCATCCAAGAAGCTTCTTCAACTGTGACTGGATGGTGGTCAATAGAAGGAGTCCTTCCATTCCCCACCATCCAATCAGAGCTGAAAAAACTTCTTAGATGAGAAGCAAAACATCTTCAAATAAAAAACAAACAAATCCATTTGCCTCTTGAAAAAGCACCTTTGGGACAACCATGACCTGGATGACAGAATCTCCACAGACACTCTTGGCTCTGAATGTACTTAAATCCACAAAAAGAATGGCCACTTGGCTTCTTTAATTTTTTTGTACTTATATTTCACTTTAAGTATTATCCAAACTATGACTGGGTGCACCTATTGTACACCTATTTAATAACATAGAAAACAGCAATTTGCTTGTTCACAAGGCATGTTACACTTTTAAACCATGGAAGTTAATAATGTTAGTGTTGGCTGGCAGAGCTTGCTTAATCTGAACCCAGCAAACTAAATAGGTCTAGAGTTTATGAATCAAGCTTTGGTCTTTTCAGTTAGCCTAGTGAACAATCTTGAATTTGTAGAAGAAATATTTATGAGCTGTTTCTCAAATGCTGCCGGCCATGTGATCGATTATTATTTTTTTAGTAGCTTTGTCTGTATTGTAGTGAGGGTTTGCATAAGACTTGCCATCCTTTCATTATTTTCACACCACGGTCTGTTTTTCTTTAATCTAGTTGCTGATCTTATTTGAAGAAACTTGACAGAAGAGAGAAGGTCCTCTTAGCTGTGATACATTATTATAACCACACCCAAGTGCTGCTTGGAACTCTTCTTGTTACTGATGCTGTTTGAAAACCATAATAGTGTAACTTCAAAATGGTTAGGCATCTGCTAAATCAGAATTGGTGAAAAGTAATATTGGAAGCAGTGCAAAGCGCTCAGTGGTTTTTATTTACTTTGTGTAATTGCAGAAACCTCGGAATTGTAAGTGATGAAAATTGTAAAGAGGCATTTCTGTAAATAAGTTCATTGTCATCCTGTTTTCCGCTTTTTTCCTGATTAAACAATTATGTTTTCGTATAAATTGCCCTTTTACTAAATTTTGTTAAAACTAATCACTTTCTTTTCTTCCTGTGTCTTTCTAATTAGCAAAGTGAGGGGATTTATTTTTTTAAATGTTAATTTTTCAGATTCTTAAACAGTCAAAATGGAATAGGAATTAGAATTTATGTATCAGTTCTTCTTTACCATATGAATTAGACTGTAGTCTCAAAAATATTATTTATAGCAGTAGTTTGTTTGAAAATGGGTTTACAAAATAAACCACTGTAAATATTTTAAAATAGTTTTCAGATTTTTCATTTTAAATATAGAAAACAAATTTAAAGCAGATTACTAATGATGGGCAACTATTTAGCAGATGTTTGTTATTTATATATTACTTGGTAAGTTGGCTTTCTAGATTGCTAGTCAAGATTCAGAAGAATATTTGACCCCAAAACAGCCTTAACTTGAAATTATTAAGAGACAAAAATATTTTCATATGACCAGAAGAATCAGTAAAGAAAAAAGCTTGAGGGCACATAACAACCATAGCTGCCAAACTGTCAAAATTTCTGATGGAACTTTTCAAGTTAATCCTGAGTAGGTACATGCATTTATAGCATAATGCATCTCCCTACTCAGAACTTTTAATGCACGGACAATTTGGAGCTCTGAGGACTGTACCTATGCATGGATATGCTGCACTTACGTGGCCAAAGTCATTATTTCCCTCCTTACAGAAAAGCAAAATATATTACAATAGAAAAATAAAATGGAATTATTATTGCTAATGGCAATAAAAGTGATTGTATTTAGCCCCCTATTCTAGAAGCAAGCAGGAATCCTCCCCTCATTTCTTTCAAAAGTGATCCTTTGGTCTCTACGGTAGCAATGAACCAAAATATTTCCCATCCCCATCTAGAGTTTGGACAGAATACACTGTGACAAAGCACAAGTGTCCAACCTTTGGGGTATGTAATAGGACAGCAGATAATATTCAGCGATGTTGATACCAAAAGGGAATAAACAAATATACCTGGTTTAGCTCCCTAACAACTTTTTAAAGCAGCACATTTATTTATTCAACTTTACCAACTGGTTTCAGCTACCTGTACTGGAATAAAGTTTTGTTACCTTTTCTCCTTGATTCATGATAGTGAATTGAAACAAGTATGTGAACTTTGCAACATACAGAACCGAGGTTTTTTCAAGATACTTACTATTACTTGGGGGAAAGGGAAAAAACTTTTAGGACACCATAAGCAACCATTACAAGGACTGAAAGGTATACAGTATATGGCTCAATCTTTGAACATCTGCAACTAGATGTATAATCAAAACTTGATCAGAAATGGATCTTTGCATGCCATTTTGGAAACCTGACTCCCAGATTATCAGGTATTTCAGCAGTTATGACTCCAAGGCTGTGGAAAGCAGACTAACTAGAAGCCTTGTAAGTGGTTGGATATGATGCCCTGTATTTGTATTGAATAACAATGTTGGAAAGATCTTCGGAGTTCTTCTAGTCGAATGCCCTGCTGAAGCAGGAGACCCTATACCATTTCAGACAAGTGGCTGTCCAGTCTCTTAAAAGCCTCCAGTGATGGAGCACAAACAACTTCTG
The DNA here is from genome assembly GCA_027560375.1 of Imantodes cenchoa. Taxonomy (NCBI): domain Eukaryota; kingdom Metazoa; phylum Chordata; class Lepidosauria; order Squamata; family Dipsadidae; genus Imantodes; species Imantodes cenchoa. The sequence continues at coordinate 56,857 of JANHGD010002166.1, forward strand.
AAGGCGAGTCATTCCACTGATTTGATTGTTCTGTCAGGAAATGGTTTAGTTTTATGTTGGTTCTTTCCTTGATTAGCTTCCATTGCTTCTTGTCCTGCTTTCATGTGTTTTGGAGGATAGATTGACCTCTTCTTTGTGGCACTCCCTCAAATGTTGGAACACTGCTATCATGTCACCCAAGTCCTTCTTTTCACTAGACTAGACATACCCAATTCCTGCAACCTTTCTTCATATGTTCTAGCCTCCACATAGGGTGCATGTGTGCCATCATGTTAAAGAATCTGTCATCCAGGTAGATTTGTCTGGAAGTTGGATCTGACTGAAGAAGCTACTTGGATAGGCAGAGAAATGTTTCAAACAAAAAAGAAAAGTCCAGTTGTCGAGACTCATTTTCCAGGCATGAGTGTCTTCAATCATTTTATCTGTATTCATAGTTTTTATCTGCATGGGTACTGTAGCTTTTTGGAGTACTGTAGATATTGGTTTTTTGTGTGTGTGCCACCCAAGAACCTCATGATTTAAAGCTGGATAGAAAGTACCTAATTAGACTGAATTAAAACATGAGGAAAATGACATAATCAAATTTAAACTTCAGAAATTTGGAAGGAAGAGTCTTTAAAGGAGACATTTAATGTATAAAAACTAAAGCTTTCACTTACTAACCTCCCAGACAGTGGTTCTCAATCTGTGGTCCACAGACCCCTGGTGGGCCCTGATGTCATCACAGGGGCTACAAAGGCTTGAAGAAATATGATTTAAGCCAGGGGTCCTCAAACTTTTTAAAGGGGCCAATTCAGAGTCCCTCAGACTGCTCGGTGGGACACGGACCAGCTGGATGAGCGTGGCTAATTTAAGACTCCCATTAAACAATGTACACAAATTAAACTTTAACTTGTTTTGCTCCTGGGGGTGTTTTTGTTTGCTTGTTGCTCTTTTGGTTGACTTTTCTTTTTACTATATCATTTTTTCAGTTGTTTAGGAGTCCAGTGGTCCACTTCAGAAAACTGTTTTGCAGCAATTCTTCTCAGCCCCAAGGAGCTTGAAAAATCTCTCTCTCTTCTCTCGGTCTCTCTCTTTTTCTCTTCTCTGTCTCCCACTTTATAATGCCTTGGTAAGGCCACACTTGGAACACTGCATTTAGTTTTGGTCCACGATGTAAAAAGGATGTTGAGACTCTTGAAAGAGTGCAGAGAAGAGCAACAAAGATGATTAGGGGACTGGAGGCTAAATATATATAAAGAATGGTTGGGAATAACCATAAATGTGTTGTGCTTTTAAAGGAACTTACTTGGTGTCCAACGGTTTGATGCTATGGAAGTACTGATGCATGGAGTGGTAGAAGAGACCCACAATCGTAATCCATGCTGCAAAGAAGGCAAAATTTGTCAATATCAGGATTGCAGTGATGCAGGAGACAAAATCCACTATTTAAAGCCCCTTGGGATGCCAATAGTTTTATCCTTGTTCATCCTTGATCACTTCTGTTCTATCTGTTTGTAAGCCACCCAGAGTCTCTTGAATAGTCAGATGATATATAAATTTAATAAGACAATAAATAAATAAATTAAATAAATAAACAAACAAACAAAACCAAGTTTTGACTCTGAGGAGACTCTCTTTTGTAGAAAAGAGGTTGAAAAATGGGAAGGATTGGTATGAAATTAAAATGCTCAACAATCCATTCCGCCGTTGGAAAATTTAGATCGGAGTTGCAAAAATCATGATGGCCACTAGATGGCAAAGCAGTATGGGGAAAAAAAGCCTAACTCTCTGCTGCCTTCCAGTGGCCATATCTATTTTTTGCAATGCAAGGAACAACTCAGTTTCCCCATTTCCCCTCCATTAACAGATTTCTCAGCAATCCATGTATTTGACCCAATGATCAGAAGGACAATTCAGGGACAAAAAGACTGGTTTCTCCTGGCCTCTTCTTCGGCCTACCAGATGGACTGGATATTAATTCCCAAAATCCCCAGCCATATGGTGGAAAACCTTGGCTGGCGAGAGAAAACCAAAGGCAGCAGATTTGACCTTTCTTTTCTGTTAGTAAATTACTCCCTTACCTGAATATTGGAAAGCTTCTCCGGGTATAGAAATGTAACTTTGTCCTTGTAATGGGAAGCGATACTGAGGCACATTTGGGAGCTGGGGAGGCATTTTAACCAGGGAATAATCTGTATAAAAATGCAAACATTGATCAAAACCCAAAGGAAAGGGACAGCAAAGCCACCAGTTAGCTTTTTCCTGCTTAAATGAAGAGGCTGTTCAGTTCCTGCTTATTGTTGAGCCCCCAGGTCTGTTCTTTTAACGTTTTGAGCAATCAGGGTCTTTTGAAGCAAACCAGCAGGGGGGAAAATATGCTAGAGATTTAAAGAGCAAAGAAGAGGGAACTTTACCATTTTGCAACGGTTAAAGCATTTTTAAAAAGGGAACCAAAGAGAGAGAAAAATGTGGCTTTTTTTGGTTGTTGTTTTCTTTGAGGTTTTGTGGCAACCGGCAAAGTTACTCAGCCCAGCAGCGATAGCTCGGAGGCTTACATTTTGATGTACACTGCTGAGTGCGGAATTTTAATCTGCTTCTGTTGTGGCCCGCCAGCGACCAGCAGAGCTGACAGTAGATTCAGACAGTGAGGAGATTGGGGTGGAACATGGGCCAGTCCTGGAGTCTGGGGAAAGCTCTAACGAGTGCTCTGCGTCCAAGGCAGAGACGGGTCAAGGGCTGTCTGACAGTTATCAGCTGCCTTTGGAGTCAGACATCAGTGAGGCAGAAGAACTGCTGGAGTCTGTTCCTAGTGTGTGCATGAGCAGAGTTGCCAGATGAAGGAAACAGCTAAGGAACAAGGGTCAACTTAGGAGTAAGGCCACAGGTAGATGATGAATGGCCACTCCCATGGGGAATAAAAGAGGAGCGAAAGGGGACGGGAGTTTGCAGGAGACAATTAGTTCATTTCTGCATTCTTGCCAAGTATTGTGGCATCTGAAAGATATTGACCTGGCCACTCCAAGCCTGATAAAAGTTGGTAATTGTGAACTATCTTGAAAAAGTGTGGGAGAGGAAAGATTTTGCTGGAGAGAAATTCACTGTACATTACATAAAAGAGGTTTTATCATGGCAAGGAGTCTGCCTCGTGGTTTCGGAAAAGCCTAGATCAGAACAGCTTCCAGCACAAGGCAAACAGATCTGGAAATAACCATGGCTGATGCTTGATCCTGTAGATCAGGGGTAATTTCATTGAGGGCTGCGTTTGACCTCAGGGGGCTGGGGTGTTCATGGCCAGCTTGATGTCACTCGTGTTGGGAGCACCTGTGGTGGCCAAGTGCTAATGCAGGACTTCCCTCAGACCCTCCCTCCCTCTCGTTATAATCTCCCTTCCTTTCCCTCTTCTCCTTTCTTCTTCCTTCCCCTCTTTCCTTCTTTTTCCTTCCTTGCTCTCTTCCCATCTTTTTCTTTGTCTTTCCTCTTCCCCTTTCTTCTTTCCTGTTCTTTCTTGGATGCTCAAATGTAAAAGGGGAAACATTTCTCCTTTCGTGTTGCTTTTAGCTTGTTTTGCTAGCAGCTAGCCCTCTGCCAGCGAAAACAGAGCTCAGGGGGGAAAGCGCGTGCCCCCCAGGCCCTGATTTCAGCCATGGCGACCTCCTGCAGCCCTCTATCAGCAAAATTGGAGCTCGGGGGAAGTGAGCTCCGTTTTCGCTGGCAGAGGCATCGTGGGCCAATCCTTTGTTGTTTCCAGGACGGTCCTGCAGGCCAGATCTAAGCACCCCGTGGGCCGGATCTGGCCCATAGGCCTTGAATTTGACACCCCTACTGTAGATAATCCACCAGCAAAGTGACAACACAACACCTATGTGAAGGCCAAGATCTTAAGAAAAACCCCTTTGGAACACCTGAACTAAGTCAACTGAGGCTGATGTTTCTTTCCTAGTTTTTTCCTTTCTCCTTCCTTTCCTGGATTCATAGTACTATCTTTCCCCCAAAATAAGACCCTGTCTTATATTTTTTGAACCCTGAAATAAGCCCTTGGCCTTATCGCCATGCACTCAAAAGCCCGATTGGGCTTATTATCAGGAGATGTCTTATTTTGGGGGAATCAGGATGGATGGATGGATGGATGAGATAGATAGATAGATAGATAGATAGATAGATAGATAGATAGATAGATAGATAGAT
>JANHGD010002167.1:10415-24263 GCA_027560375.1 Imantodes cenchoa
GTTGACTCAGCCTTCCATCCTTCCGAGGTAGGTAAAATGAGGACCCAGATTGTTGGGGGCAATATAAATATATATACGTTGCTTAATGGTGTAAACCGCTTAGAGAGTGCTTGCACTTAAGGCGGTATATAAGGCTCACTAATAAATAAATAAATAAAACTTGGTTACTATAGCCAACATCTTGTGGAGTCTGTTTCCTGATCTGCCCAACTTTGAAGGGCTGACAGCTGCAAACAGGTGACTGCATAAGAGTGTTGCAGTTGTCATGAGTTAAATGTGTACCTCCCCCACCTGTTGTTCTAAATCTTCACTATGATAACTGTCTAGCAATTGGAGGGAAATGGAAAGCCAGACATGTTTAACAGGCAGTATTTGAATATTGAAGCTTACAATTAAGTCAAAGGACCTTTTAGGCATTTGTCTTTGGATAAAAGTCATGTGGGTAGACTCTTAGAAAACTAGCATTTTGCAGAACAAGCAGAGGAACCGCAGAATGTCCATTTTTATATATGATATAAACGTGTAAAAAGTGTACTCTCTGTGTAGCTGATCTCCATTCCCAGTGGTGTCAGGCGGCAAATAAATGTAATAACTTGAATGTCAATAAGATTTTTAAATACTGCATTAGAGAACTATGTTGATTGTATTGAACAAAGGCTGTGCAAATCTATTCTTCTGAGGTTACCCTTTCTAATCGTTGAATTGTGCCCAGCCACACCTGATCAGGGATCAGGTCAAAACAGTGCCAAATCTAGTCCTGTCTATTCCTCTCAACTAAATAATAGAGGTCTATCTCTTATACTTTTACCTGACACTTATGTCACCTTCATGTACCCGCTTGAAAAAAAGACCCTATTCATCATCAGGTTGAAATGGCTTTGTGAGGATTTACTCTCTATCACAGTACAGGATGCAAATGTTAACTTTGCTGTGCTGGAAGCAACAGATTTTCTCCCATAATTGGTGCTAAGGGTTGCATTGTGCACAAATTGCTACTTACCTGTTAGGCACCTGCCTCAGAAATAGGTTTTTCTGAGTCTCTTGGAATGTCTGTGCCAATAGATGAAAACTCATCATCATCATCATCATCATCAATCATTTTAAAAAAAAGAAGTGTTGTGACATACCCTTTTCCCCCCACAAGATTAGATCCACAGCCATTTTTCCCTTGAATTATAGCACTCTAGGTCACAGAGAAAACCTCACTGATAAAATGGCTGCATTCCAAAGCTGAAAAATCCTCAGGTTTCTGACAGTAAGGGTCATCATAATTCTTAAAACTGCAAACTTTCTAGGCAGCATTAATTCAGAGACTCCAAAATATAAATCAAATCTTAAAATGAAGTATATCCACTAGTATTTACATAACAAGAAGTAAAAACCAATTACTTACCTGCCATGGATTATTTGCAGAGATCTAAAGGAGGGCTGTTCAGCATTCCACAGGCTGCTTGGGGAGTATAGCATTATATTATTTCAGGGTACAGGATATAGAAGCATATCAAGGAGACGGTTAGGTTAGAATAATTGCTTTTACGTTACAAGGGTTTTCCAATGGGAAGAGCCTAGTTAATGTAAGTTATCTATAAAATACAAATAAAACAGCATGTGAGTTATTTGCTTTATAAACACATCAAACATTTGAAAAAAAAACATTTCAGTCCCCCAAAGCTGTTCCAATACTTTGGCTCCTAATATCTTTCTAAACCAAACATTGCAATTCTTTTGTAATGTGTCTTAAAATATTGTGTTCCTAGTATTTTTTTTCTCCAAATCCTATCAAACTAAGGAATACATCCATGAACTTTGGTGGGCATTGATACCTCTCATAAATCTTTTAATGGTTGCATAGGAAGCATCAATTCTTCTAAAACTTAAAAATGATTCTATTTGGTACAATCTAATTTTTTTTGTCTTCACAACATTGGCATAATTCACAAGGTGTTATTTGATCATTCTCTTAATTTTTAAAAAAAATTAGAACCAGCTGTACCATTAAAAAATAAAATTGTAAGTTAAAATATAAGACTTGCAACTTGACAGATAAGTTTGTTTTAATTTCATTTTTAAAAACAATGTTAAGTTAGAATGTTCAATAACATTTGAACCTCATTGTTAAGATATTCATGAACTGGGAGAGTCATGTTAACAAGGTCAGCCAATGAATAGGCATAGCAACTAAATCAGCCAATGGGAGCTAAACACTTCTGAGTCTGTGCAGAGAATCGAAACTGGAAACTTTAGCTTAAAGCTGAGCATGGCTCAGGTCCACTCTGCTCTCAGGTCCACTCTGTACTCTCAGTCCTCTCTGTGCTTGTCTGCTCTGCTGAAACGAAACTCACTCTCCTGCATGTGTTTACTTTAAGAAATATATATATACATATATTACTATGTTTATAAAGAAGTTATTGAATCCAGCTGAATCAGTCATCTATGTGTGCTTCTGGAAATTGATTTTTCTGCAACAACTCTGATACTCATTTACACTTTTGAATTTCTGAGACTCTTTGGGGCAGAATGTTAAGACATAATATTAACAAAAGCAACACTAGAAACAAAATATCAGTAAGATTAAGAACAGCAAAAGCAATAGCATCAAAAACTTAAAATATTATTCATATGTAAATAATGACATATAATGTATATAGGTTTTCTTTTAAAAAGCAATTACATACCACTGCATATCACTCTTCATATATTGAACTATTTTTAATATTTTTGCGTATAACTGAAAAATTATATCAGGATATAACAGTTAAATTCACTTCAAAGAGGACTCATTTCATTTATCAATCAGGAGGAATATACAAGATTGCCCTGTACTGGACTCCCACTTTGACATAACCATTTTATTGTTTAAAAATGCATTCATGATATAAAACTGACAAATCAAGTTTGCATTCTTGTTATCATAGTATTCAAGTCCTCACACTGGGAAGCAGAAGAATACCATATATAGAAATAGATAAATGGAAAAATTATGAGTAACTCAAGTGTGCTACTAAAACACATGAGAATGTAATGTAACAAGTTTTCTTTTTTTCAGATTAATTAAGTTAATAAAGTAAATTCAGTGAGGACGCCTTCCAGAGTAAATAAATTCATTTAAGGATCTGGAGAAAGAATAGCTAAGTTTAATTTATCTAAGAAAGTGCCTGGAGAAATCAAAAGATTTGCCTCATTGTACAAGAGGCAAAAAAATATGGGAAAATCCATTTCCTTTTCTTATTTAGATAGATTTTCTTCAGTTGCTCAGTGACGAGAAATCAAATTGACAGAATATACGGGAAAGGAGTTTGCTTCCCAGCTTCTGGCTAAATCAGTTTTCTAAGTTTATGGCTAAACAAGAAATGTTCTCAATCATTTAAAAATAATTTAGCACTAGTATCAATCAGGCTATTTGCAAGGGAAAATTGAGTAAGAGTCAACTTTCTTCTAAGACTGACTTGAGCAGTACTACACTTTACTGCTATAATGCAATGTGCTATCAGGTTAAAATCCTTGACAAATGGAACGCCCTCCTTATGATGGAAATGGTTACATCTTTCCCACACAGCTTTTATGAACGTGGAGAAGGACATGGAAATCAATAGTATATTTCGCTTAAATATAAAAGTCTGAAAATACCAGGGTTTTGGTTTTTTTAGATCTCTCATCTTTTTTTGTAGAACATCCACAGACCCAAGGAATTGCAGCCTCTGTCTGTAAAACAAATGTGAAAGCATTTGTCACCTTAGGTATACAGAATACGAATATAAAATGATAGTAAATGATAGATAGCACTCCATATAAATGAGGGGATCTGTTTGTCTAATGTTGTTTAGTACCACACACATAGAGATGTGTTGCAGATATCCTCAGGAGCATATACATAACAGGGAATGAAGCCTGCCATATTTAATCAAATGTATATTCATTGTACTGCAAAGGATGAACCCTATTTGAAAACAAGACTTAGAAGTGCACATACATTGCCACGTGACATTCAGATGCCAATGTAACTGGCTTCTGTTGTCTTCAGCATATATTCTATTTTGTACAAGAGAGATTGGCAACTCTTTACCTACTGTAGACTACACTGTCATCTTTTTGTTTTAGGCATATATTTGGCCTTGAAGGGCTACAAGATATTTACCGTATTTTTTGGAGTATAAGACACACCATTTCCCCCCTGAAAGAGGGTGGAAATGTCGGTGCGTCTTATACATCAAATACAGCCATTTTTGGCCTCCTGAAGCCCCACCCCTGCATCCCATTTTTGCAAAAAATGGGCCCATTTTTCACAAAAATTGGGTGCACAGATGGTTTGGGAGGCCTGCAGCGTGCTCCTGGGGGCTGGGGGGAAGGCAAAAATGCCCCTGTTTTTGCAAATAATGGGCCCATTTTTGCAAAAAACAGGGTGCACAGAGGGTTTGAGAGGCTTACAGAGTGTTCCTGGGGCCAGGAAGGACAAAAACATTTTTTATTTCTCATGAGGACAATGAGATACTCTGAGATTCTTCGTTTTCTAAGCACATTCCACAGTTTGATGGGATTGATGTGATCAAAGGCCTGTCAATAATCAATGAAGCACACATTAATTTCTTTTTTGATATTCTTTGGATCTCTCAAAGGTTCTTTTTCAAGAGGCAACTGGACTTTTTGGTTTTTCTTTGAAGACGTTCTGAGCTGAAGAAGCTTCTTGGATAAGAAGTGAAATGACTTCAAACAAAAACCAGAAAGTCCAGTTGCCTTGTGAAAAAGCAATCATGACAATCATGACCTGCATGACTGAGACTCTCCATAGACATTTGGGTTTCTCAGTTAGTCAGCTTGCATCAGAAGCAATGGCTGATGTTCCTCAGCATTTTCTACAGCCAGCTTGAACATCTGATATCTCTTTTTCCATGTAATTTGCCTTTATATCTTACTTTAAACTCAAAGTTTCATGTTTTCCTCTCAAACCTTTGGAAGATATTTCTCCTTCCTTCAGAAGGTGCCAAATCTGCTTTCTTTGCATTCATTCACATTATTTTCTTTCTATTAATTCACATTATTTTCTCCTGATTTCCTCTACCTTAAAGGCCTGTTTCATACATCCCACTAATTTAAAACCCTGGATACCTAAATTTCTAGCCCAATTTATTTATTTGTTTCCCACGACAAACGACAAGCCTCTTCACTCATTTCCCTAACTTTACTGTAATTTTTTGAGCTACAAAAGAAGAAAAGGATGAAAAGGAAATCATAAATATTGTGATTTATGAAAATGGTATGACTGCAGGTTTTGATTGGGTGTTTGATGTGTGCGTTAACATTGAATCAGTGCTTGATGATCAGAAGAATGTATTATCTCCTATAGAAGGGGAAACGAAACAAAAATGAATGCAAAACTCACAGAAGATTAGTATGTTTGACAGAATCCTTACTGAAACACTGCTAAAGCTGGTAAAGTTGCACTGCTTTTAATCTCACTTACGTTGGGCAGGAAATGTGTAGACTTTTTAGCAAGTCGTTTAGGAATGAATGAATGAAAGCAAGTTTCCCGAATATTTCTTGATTTAAATAAACCATATGATCAAGTGAATAAACTAGAAATACAGAAAGGTTTACTCGAATACAGATTTCAAGGTCAACTGCTGAATGTGGTAAAAGTAGCATATGGTATAATGAGAATGAAATAGAATGATTAATGAATGGTTCAACATTGAGTAGGGAGTGTGATAAGTGATGTTCCTTTGATAGCTTTATGGGTTTATTGGTAAAGGTATAAGGAATCCTTGTGATGACATTAGAGATAGGTTGACTGGGAATGTAAATATGTGAGTATTATCGTAGGCGGAAAATGCCATATTGTTGGCTCAAAATTTCAGCGGTGTGCAATAAATGTTAAAGAGATTATATGGTACAACAGGGAATATAAATCTGAAAATTAGTCCATAAAAGGCCAAGCTGTTTGGCAGGGGAAATGGAGTAAACAGTTGCAAGGTATACAGCAGAGTTAAACACTTAGAGCAAATAAATTTGAACGCACTGGTAACATTGCTTACTAAAAATTGGAAAATGAATGAATTTTGAGACATACAAATTCTGGGAAAATGGCACTGGGTAATATGTGATTTGTGAAGAATTAATGTTGTTGAAAGAAGTGAATACAAGTGTCCCTAACAATATGCTTCTGCTTACTTTTTTATATGGAATCAGGAGAAACGTGAAACTAAGTTGAATTCAGTGGGTATAGGCAGTAATGGGTTCTAAATCCCATTGCTACCAGTTCACTCATAAGCGCGTGTGTGCTCACACGCATGACACTTCTGCGCATGTGCAGAAGTGTTCCAGGCGGGTGGGTGAAACCTCCCGCCGTTGCTACCTGTTCAGAGAACCAGGCCGAACTGGAAGCAACCCACTGTTGGGTATAGGTTATTTAAGAAGTAGTTGTGGTGAAACAAAAAAGAATGGGTGCTAAATCATCATGGATCGAATGCAAAAGTAAGTAACTAATACAAAAAAAAAAGAGTGTATAGAGAGAATGAATGAATGAATGAGGATCAAATAACAAAACAAATATATGAAAGAGGAGTGAACGGTTGAGATGAAAGAGAAGACCAAGAAGTACCGATTAGTATCTTCAAAAAGAGATGCAAAGTTTTAAAAAGTGTATCTTTTCATTCTTTTCCCTAAAACTCTTCAGAATTTTGCTTAGGTATTTATCCTGAAAGACAACAGCATGAATGATATGTAGGTATGTGTTTATATATTATTTGAAGCAATCCAAGGAATTATTGGGTTAACAGCAGTGTTTGCTAAAATGAGGCCTTCAGATATGAAGGTACTACAACTCCCAATATGCCCAGAAAGCATGGGTGGGAATGACTGGGGATTTTGGAAGTTGTAGTTTCAGCACCTCAAAAGATTTCCATCTGTTGTGGAAAGTTAGTATAGCAGCTTCCTTCTCTCATAAAACTCAAATTTCCTTTCCTCATTTTTCTATTTTATTGTCTTAGTTCAGAAGTAGAAGCATAGGAAGAATACACATTCCTGAATAAACAATGTCCTTTTCCCAATACAGCAAATGTATCCCGTTTCCCCCAAAATAAGACATCCCTTGATAATAAGCCCAATCGGGCCTTTGAGTGCATGGCAATAAGGCCAAGTGCTTATTTCAGGGTTCAAAAAAATATAAGACAAATATTTCCCAAATATTTTTTGGGAAACACGGGTAGTACTGTAATACAAATAAAAGATTTGGAAGTAATATTGCTGGATGTATGAATCACTTGGAAAAACAGATATTCACTGCAGCAATGGCAGCTAGCTGGCGATTCTGAAATATCTGGAAGGACACTGAGTGCATTTTGACTTTTTTTCAATACATTGTGCCAAAGTACTCCTAAGAATCAATTGGTTAACTAGTTATATTTATAGAAACTCAACTCCAAAGCATGCATAGCAGCTCTTTTCACAATATCTATGATACATATGTAATATGTCTATTGTTTTAGGATAATGCACGAACATGTTGAGAATTGTAAGTTGAGACCCTTAGATATACAACTTGGAGAGCCATATGATTGGATGTTCTGTTTTTATTTAATTTTACAAGCCTTCAGAATTAAATATTGCATTAAGTATGTGAATGTTTAATTTTGTTTTGATTCCATGTGAACATAAATTCTAAAATCTAGAAAAATAGCATATGATTTTAAATGCAATATGAATAAATTAGATTTTTTTCAATATTATGTAATGACATAATGGGGAAAAACAGTGCTTCTTTTCCCAATAAACTTATTTAGCTATAGATGGCAGGAAGAATGAGGTGACTTTTAAGACTTTTAAATCCCAATACTGGATTTAAAAAGCAAGCAATTACTCACTTTGAACAACACATATTTATTGAGCTGACATGTACATTGGAAATTAAAGTGACATAGGACACAATGAAATGTATGGCAGTTATAAAGGCAAATGGCTGGGAGGCAGGGCTGGGTGTGATGAGTGACCCGGTCACATGACCAACTGGCCACGCCTACCCTGCCAGAGAACCGGTTGTTAAGTTATTGAAGTCCCACCACTGGTTATGCATAAGTGCTCAGGGGTGGGTTCCAACTTACCTCACTCATGCCTCATGAGTGCGTCCACACACAGTAACAAAAAATCCCAAAAACCCCCAAACAAAGCCGAAAAAAAGATGGCATGCACAGTGCCAGAACTCATCTTCTGTGCATGCTCAGAAGGAATTTAAAAAATAAATAAATAAAAAGAGTAAAAATTTTAAAAAATGGAAACCTTTTTTTAAAAAAAGATGGTGGCTCCCATGGACCGGCACCAACCGATCTAGTTTGGTGATGTCATCATGATGTCAACAATGGGTCACTACCGGTTCGGGAAAACCGGTATGAACTGGGAGGAACCCACCCCTGGATGTGCTTGAAACGTTCTGAAGAAAACTAAAAAACAATGTAAATAAGATTGGTACCATTTCTTGAGAAAGGGAAAGTTTTAAAAATAAAATATATTCAACACATCATTCCCGTCCATCAAATTGTTTCTTTCATGGTACAAAATAGAGGAATCTCTCTCTTACTTTCCATTTCTATTTTGCCACTGTTATTAAAACAGTTGAAGCTGAATCAAAAATCATCCCCTTTGAGACTGTCCGAACTTGGATCCGGGATTGTTTTCAGTGGCCTGAGAAATTTCTACACTTTTAATTATGTATAATTAATATAAATTGTCTGCCATTTGTGTTTTTCTCTCTGTCTGCTTTTGCTTGCCTTTTGTCTCATTTTGTGAGTTAAACGTTTTTGAAGTTTATTGATGTTTAACAAATAAACACCAACCTCTTGTGTGTGTGTTTGCCTATTTATTTAGTTTTTGAATTAAGTGCCATGAATGCTTGCTTTGATCTGAATGGAGCGATTGCCTGGATGTAAGTTAGGAGCAAACTAAGCTAGAAATTCCCCTGAGTAATTTTCTTACAGTCCACACAGAAGCTGGACTATATGCATAGATGAGAGTTTAAGATTATAGACAAAAATGTGCCTTTGGCTATGCCTCTTCCATTTTTTGGAAGAGACATACAATATATCTCTGACTTGTAAATTATTCTGCATAAGTTGGGAGAGCAAGACAAAAAAAGGCCACCCAGGATTTCTATCTTCAACCCATTTATAGATATTTTATAAATGACCTAAAGGATGCAATAGAATGGATGCTCTTCAAACTTTCACACTGCCAAAAGTGAGAAGTGATTGATACTTTAGAAGACAAATTTATAATTGAAAATTATCTGGCAACAAGTCCAACAGGATAATGTTCAAATGCAGCCAGCATAAAGTCTTACACCGAGGTAAGAAAAGAACCATATGCTGCACGGGTATAGGATGAGCTTTGCATAAATATGACAAGTATCCAGAAGTATTGCTGGTCATCTATAACCAAGCCAATTCAGTCTTGGTTTTCAATGAGAGAAATACAGTATTTAAATTGGTTGGAACACAAAGAAGTGGGAGTGTTAGAAATTAAATATTTATTTATATTTAGTATTTTATTTTATTTTTTTGCTTTTCCCCATTTGTTTTACTATTTACAGATAATAGCACAATGGGGTCAGACACTGGCTTAGAGATTTCCTATTTCTATCACTATCATTATCTCTATATCTATCACTCTCTTCTTTATATATCACAAAAGCAATGCAATGTACTTTGCCTGGTATGGTTGTCTCTTATTAATACTCTATTAGCCATTGATTGTATAGTTCAAAATTTTGCTTTGTCCACTTCCATTATATTCTGTGTTTGTTAGACATTACTTGGAATTCAGAATCCACTTCTGGACACTGCATTTTAAAAGTTATATTGAGAAGGTGGAACTGCTTCAGGAGAAGGTTCCAAAACTGACGATAGGTCTAAAAACAAGGCCCTATCAGGAAAGGTTGAAAAAGGTGGGTGTGTTTAGGTTTTAGAAGAGAAAATTGGGGCAGATATGATATATAAATATTCAAACAATTCTCACATGAAATATGGAAACTGAAAATAGGAAAATCCCTAAAACTAAAAAAACCAAATAAACCTAAAACTAGATTTGGGTAAATTATTGGGAAGAATTTCCTAATGGCAGATGCTGTTAAGTAATGGGATAAGCTGAGAAGAATAGTGAATATCATCTTGCTGGAGATTTCTAAATGGAAGCCAAGAGGCCACACATCCAGGACAGTGTAGTACAGGGATCCCCAACCCATGGGCCATCGCCCACTACCAGGCCTTGAGCCTTCCAGAATCAGCCTGCAGAAGTGGCGGTGAGCACGCATGCACAACCCCACTTACACGAATAGGGGATTACCACTTGTGTGCATGCCTTTTGTGCTAGCAACAGGCACCCATGCCTGCCACTCATGCAAATGGATCTGTGTACACAGGCATGGTTGCCCACCATACAGTCAGGACTGCCCCCTCTCTTTCCTCCCGCCAGCCACAAAACATTGGGGAACTCTCATCATGGCATCTTTCAGTCTTGAAAGACTATGGTATCGTGATCTGGAAAGAGTTCCTAAAACAGCATCTAGTGTGGCTAAAAAGGCCAATCCGATAGTCACAATCCCTTCCACACTGAGGGCAGATGTCTCCTGGCTGGCTCCCGGATTTTGCTGGTTCCAGGACTGCCTCTTTACCTCAGCCTGCCGAACAAGTGTCTCCTCGAAATGGAGGCGGCCATGCTGTGTCTTTAGCCTCCAAACTGAACGATCAGAGGTCAAGGTTTCCCAGCTGTTAATGTCCATTCCCAAGGTCTTTAGATCCCTCTTACAGATATCCTTATATCACAGCTGTGGTCTCCCTCTGGGGCGCTTTCCCTGCACTAATTCTCCATACAGGAGATCTTTTGAAATCCACCCATCATCCATTCTCACAACATGCCCAAGCCAGCATAGATTTCGCTGTTTCAATAGTGTATACATTCTAGAAATTCTAGCACGTTCCGAGACTGCGCTATTTGGAACTTTGTCATGCCAGGTGATGCGAAAGATGCTTGCGTAAAGAGTCCAAGACTCGCTGCAATACAAGAGTGTGCTCACAACGCAGGCTCTATAGACCTGGATCTTTGTATGGTCCATCAGCTTCTTGTTAAGCCATACTCTCTTTGTGAGTCTAGAAAATGTGGTGGACACTTTACCAATATGTTTATTCAGCTTAGTATCTAGAGCTGAATGGAGAACTCTGATGTAGTAGATTCCTACATTGTTCATGGGGTAGGAGAAGATGGCCTATAATTCCATGATTTTGTAAGGCGGTGAAAGATATATTGTTGAGAAATTGTGTCTATTCAATTTTTCACTCAATGTGGTTAGAAGACAAAGTAATTTGGGAAAAGGAAAGCTATTTAAAATTGACTTCTCTTAACAAGACTGCAGGTTTAGTTGAGTGATCCTTTGTAAAGCTGTTTGAGATTTAAAGCTGCCTAAATTGGCTCCCATGACTTAATTCTGCAGGTATCAAGTGACTTTAAAAGGGATTGCCTTAGGTAGCACCTAGGCAATTTATGTGATAAAATCAGTAAAACTTTAATGAAAGTTGGTTGCAAGTATAGTGATTCTATGTTACTCTAAAGCCAATTTGAATACATTTAATACCATTTTCACAGCTTCTTGTGAAAGTGCTATGTTTATGGAGAAAAGAATTTAATCTTTGTAATCCCCAAAACCCTTTCAATTTTTCTCTATTCTATTAAAAACAAACAGTTCAGTTTTCTTATTTATATTTTTGAAAGAAAAATTGATGTGCTCTCATATGCCTAAGAGAGTATATGCAAAAGCTGAATTGTATAATTGGTGAGAAAGGACCACCATACAAAACATCTGTTTTAACTTTATTCCCATAGTTTTTAATTTGAACCTAATACCTGTAGCAGTAACAGTGCATTGAACTCCAATGTTTATAGTATTCAGGGTGCTCAGTCATTCACACCCAGGTCATCTCCTGCTTGGATTACATGCAACATGATTTACATAGGACTCCCTTGAAAAGTATGTAGAAGGTGGAATTGGTCCAGAATGCAGCGGCACGAACAGTTTTGGAGCCACACATAACACCACTCTTACACAAATTTCACTTGTCGCAGATCTGCTTCCAGATGCTATTCAAGGTACTGATTATCACCTATAGAGCCCTTTATGGCATGGGTCCAGGTTATCTGTGGAACTGTCTTTCCCCAATGGGATTGGGCTGTCCCACTTCTGCTGTTAGATGGGACTTACTGTGGATCCCATCAGCCAAGGAATTTCGGCTGGTAGGATCCAGGAGAAGAGTCTTTTCTGCCACAGTCCCCACCCTTTGGAAGTGAGGAGATGAGATCTACCCCACATTTTTAACCTTCATAGACTGGACTGGACTGGACTGGACTGGACTGGACTGGACTGGACTGGACTGGACTGGGATGGAATGGAATGGAATGGAATGGAATGGAATGGAATGGAATGGAATGGAATGGAATTCTTTATTGGCCAAATGTGGATTGGACACACAATGAATTTGTCTTTGGTGCATATGCTCTCAGTGTACATAAAAGAAAAGATAAATTTGTCAGGAATCATGAGGTACAAGACTTAATGATTGTCATAGGATACAAATAAGTAATCAGGAAACAATCAATATTAATATAAATCATAAGGATATAAGCAACAAGTTACAGTCATACAGTCATAAATGGGAGGAGATGGGCAATAGGAACAATGAGAAGACTAATAGTAATAGTAATGCAGCTTTAGTGAATAGTTTGACAATGGTGAGGAAATTATTTGTTTAGCAGAGTGATGGCATTCTGGAAAAAAACTGTCCTTGTGTTTAGTTGTCTTGGTGTGCAGTGCTCTATAGCGTCGTTTTGAGGGTAGGAGTTGAAACAATTTATGTCCGGGAAGCGAGGGGTCTGTAAATATTTTTACATCCCTCTTTTTGACTCATGCAGTATACAGGTCCTCAATGGAAGGCAGATTGACAGTAATTGTTTTTTCTGCAGTTCTGATTTCCCTCTGAAGTCTGTGCCTGTCTTGTTGGGTTGCAGAACCGAACCAGACAGTTATAGAGGTACAGATGACAGACTCAATAATTCCTCTGTAGGAAATTTCAGGAAAGGCCTCAAATCTTGGCAATGCCCGTTGGCTTGGAGTCCTGAAGGAGAAGCTGTTGGCTGGAGGTGGTTGGTGCAGTAATTGAGAAAGCGCCATCACCTCTTCACTTCAAACCCAGGGTTTTTACTTGGTTTTTATAATTTTAATCTATGTTTATATTTATAATTGTTTTGATATTTGTGTGTTTTATCCCATTGTAAGCCACTCAAGTTGCCTTGAACAGTGAGATGGGCAGCAAATAAATGTAACAATAAATAAATATTGCTCTTCTGGACTATTTAATAGTTTATTATTACTAACACTTTTATGATTTCTATTATTGGATCAATCAAATGCAAGTGATTGGGACTGTACATGGCTAACATAAAATATTTTCCTTCTGAAAGCAATTGTCTTACTTGATTTGAATGTTCCAAGTTCCATAGCAATGAAACATAGCAGAATCTCCCTTACTTCAGTGGCTTCTCTGAAGATAATGTTGCCCTGGTTGACTGTTGAAGTCACGTGAGCCACTTCTGACTATGTTAAAAAGTCAGATAGTTTTGCTTTTTAAGTGGCTTTTTTGTTTTGTTTTGTTTTGTCTTCATTTAAATGGTCACTAGCCACAGTCATCCCTATCTTCAAAAAAGGAGATCCAAGTAACGTTGAAAATTACAGACCAATCTTTTTATGTTGCGTCACCTGCAAAGTCATGGAATCAATCATAAACCAATCCATTACCCTCCACCTAGAAACTAACAACC